>JASZXS010000422.1:0-14355 GCA_035521475.1 Tremellales sp. Uapishka_1 | reverse complement strand
CCTCCCCGCCGTCCCCATCATGGGTCTCGACCTTCTTTTCTATCGGCAAGAAACCCTCTGCGCCATCCGTGCCCCAACCCAGGAGCGCATCCGTCCCGCCTCAAAAGGCGAAACTGACGGCCGCGCCCATGGCGCCAAAGAAACCCGGCAACGAATGGCACGGAGCGTGTTTCATCAAGGTCGAATTCTCGGCCCATCCCTCTCCGAGACGCAAGCGCAGACCCGAGCTGGAGCCGACCCAATCACTACCCCATACACATCCACCCCATCCCAACGCCCGACCGAGGTCGCCGCTCTCGCGCAAAGTCTCGCGAAAGGAAACGGTACCGTTCATCACCATCACCCTGAGCGAACCGAGGGGTTACGAGATCATCCGTCGGGCGTTTGATGTCAAGCATCAAGATATCGACGAGGAGTCATCGCTTGTGGACAATGTCGACATCGTGGCGAATGTGCAGGTGGTCCAAGACGACCAGGAGGAGCGGGGTCGACCGCGAAGCAAGGACGAGGCGATCAATGGGCTGAGCGTGCATATTCAAGAGAGCCGAGCGATGCCGGAGGGAGGAACCGAAGAGAAAGGTATACGAGATGCAAGTCGGGGCAGGAAACGAGTTGGATTGTTGGATGGGTTGTTTGGGCGAGGAGTGGTAGAGACTGCACGAAGCACCAGTTGTCACCAATAGAAAGTTTTAAGTCTCGTCTCATGTTCTAGAGTAGTCGTCCAGGGGAAGAGTAGCGTAGTTAGTCGGCTGGCATGGAGTCCAGCCTGATATGCAGTTGTATCCATTAGATAGACTATTATGCGAAGGCCGTTACGCGAAACACTATATTCATCCACTACTTCCTATCAGATAACAGACCGCATTCTCAGCTGGTGCAGGGGCAAGTTGGCCGAAGTTCAGCCTATCACACGGGGAAACCCTAGTATCTAGGTCGCTCGTCGTATCTGGGCCTCTCCTCTCTTCGTTCATACCCTCGTTCCTCTCGGGGGGGAGGTCCTCTGTCGTCTCGTCTATAGTAATAATCACTGCAGTTAATATCAAACATTCAGTCCCACGTCCAGGTTTGAGATGACGATATTGTCTAGTGAAGTGATACCGCCGACTTACCGATCAGAAGGTGGAGCTCTACGATCATAATAATCATCGGCGTATCTGCAAGTCAGATTCTGTCTTGAGTTGCCACGTCTTTGGGGAAGAGGATGTAAAGAAAGCGAGGTGTGACACTGACCTGTCCCGACCGTAGTCTCGTCGATCATCGTATCGTCTTTCCCGGTCGTCGTATCGTCTGTCTCGGTCGTCGTCTGAAGCGAATGATGAGTACAGAGCTTTCCCGGATCCGAAATCCGCTTACATCGAGACGGAGGGGGCCCTCGGTCAGAGTATCGAGAATCGTATGATCTCGGCATGTACGGTCGGTCGCCATCTGTCGATACCATCAATAATAGCCGGCATCGATACCGGCGCTGAACTGACCATAACCGCCTCCTCCGCCATAACCTCTGGGAAGATCCTGCTTGACACCGTGGTATCTACCAGGAGTCGGAGTTCTAGCTCTAGCCCGTTTTGCCTAAACTGTATTAGCTTGGCTGGCGACAAGCGAGGTGAGACATACGTGAGCGACGGTCATGACCTTGCCGTCGATCGTGGTTCCAGAAAGAGCAGCAATGACTGCTTCGGCATCCTCGGGAGTGTCCATCATAACGAAACCGAAACCTCTGGACTCCCCTGCATGATGGGATAAGCACGGCGGAGCTAGAGTCGCGATGCCACTATACGTACGGGTATGAGGATCCAACATGATGCTGGCCTTTTGAACCTGTGATGATCGTGATCAGTACCAGTCATATATTGGGTATGAGGTGGAGACACACCTTGCCGTGCTTGGCAAAGATATCCTCGAGTTGGGGCACGTCGATGTTTCTGGCAATGCCACTGACGTGGAGGTTGTTACCAGGGTTTACGGCACCGTCGTCATTCCTGCCAGCGGGTCAGCGAGTCTATTCGTGAATCACCATATAAAGGGCAACTAAGGAACCCACCGTCCCCTGCGGTCCTCACCGCCACCCCCATTTCGTTGAGGACTTCGCGATCGCTCTCTTCGGGGGGATCTCTCTCGGCCTCCATCCCGGGGAGAGGGCTCTCTGTCTCGCTCTCGGTAGGTGGATTCACCATTTCCGTTTGCCGGGGCGGAGGCTTGCCATACTGGTTGAGGAAAGACAAGGTGTTGGTTAGTTGATGTTTGAGAGAGTCGGACGAGACGCGACGTGACGGAGGCGGTGAGTGGGTGAAGGCTTGGATGAAAGAGGAGAAGCCGAGGGCAGCCCATCGGGACGTGATGAATGAATAAAGGCGTGAAAGAAACAGGTCGACTCGACGGGAGACTTTACCGATACCGAAACCGATACCGACACCGACATCGAATTCGCCCTTGGTCGCGAGCGCGAAGACTGGAAGGTGCAGTGAACATACCATCGTTGGGGTCGGACATTGTTGTAGTGTTGTTTTGGTGGGTGGTGATGTTGAATACGAAGGAGAGAGAACAAGTGGGGCCGAGGAAGAGCAAGGGGGCGGGGTGTGGCGGGGATATACACTGTGGCATCTTGGAACCTCCACTTTCGTGGTCCTTTGCTGCTTCAGACTTTCTCTTGCAAGTACCGGTAGCCACCATCGCACACCATGTCAGCTTCAGCGACATCGACGTCGTCCTCAGCGGCTTCCCGGAGAACGGTATTCGACCCTGCTTCGCCTCTCTTCGTCGCGTCCTCGGTCATGACAACGAGTACGTTCCCCGCACTTCCTCCTTGCATCTCCCTGGCTCTTCCCTCTGACTCCCCGATAGCTACGATAGGCGCTCTGTCCGGAGGTACCCTCGGCGTGATCCGTGCTCAAAATCCCTTCCAAATCGCCATCAACATGGGCATCAACTGCGGTGTCGCCGGGCTATCGTTCTTTGGTATCCGGGAATACCTCGTCTCGCCTCTTCTCCTTAGTATAGGCGCCACGGCAGCGCACCGTCGGAGGGCCGAGGTCCTTTCGTGGAATCAGTTCGGAAAACTGCCGGAACTAGGAGAGGCGGACGATAATGGCGGCATAGACGCGGTGAGGTGGAACAGGATGTGGGACAGTGCGCTGTCGGGCGGGCTGGCCGGTGCTGCCCTTTCTGGAGGTCTGCGTAAGTGAAGCGAAAGCAGGGAGATGAGCCGATGATCTAACTACTTGGCTTTAGGGGGCCGACAAACGATCCCTCGCGCATTCCTCACGTCCAGTCTCCTCGCCTCACTCCTCCAATTCTCCATGAACCAACTACGCGTCATCCGACTCGAACTGCTTGCTTCCCGCAATCCCCCACCGGTACCGCTCGACCCACCACGTTCTACTCCCGACCTGACGACGGCGAAAGCCATGGTCACGTCCATGGAACGTCCGCAAAAGACGATTCCCACGACAGCAGAAGCCCAGGTCTCGCTCCCTGGGCGAATCATGAATGCTCTTTCCCACTTCCTGCCCGTCAACAAACTGTCTGATCAGGAATATCTGGAAGTGCTGGAAAAGAACAAGGCCAAGGTCGCGCGCAAGCTGCAACAGATCGAGGAGGAGGAACTGGCGATATTTGACCAGCAGAGCGAAGATGTAAAATAAGTTTAGCCGTGGGATATTCAACTTGCCTCCAGTGATACATCGTACAATGGACATGCTAGAACGAATCCCGGCCTAGTCTCTCTCAACTTGCTCCATCGGTCTTCCTCTACTTCTCGACCTCGCCCCGAGACCCTGTTTCGACTGAACGAACTCGTCGAATCTCGCTTTATCTGTGCACATCTCGTTAGCTACCTGCTGGTATGTCCCGGATACCCCGAAAGTCACGTACATTCCGGATGCCACCGACTCAGAGCCGGTCGGTTCTCGACAATGTCGCCGATACTCCACTGGATCCGCGCCTTGTCGAGACTCTGTTGAGCGATGTATCAGCCGATACGTTCACTGGTCCAGTTGTGGGTGTCACGCACGGAAGGACAGTCGTTATCTGGGCAGATGACGTAAAAGTCGCCCTCGTGGAAGACCTTGTCGACCATATAGTCGACCGTCTGGTCCGGTGTCCACGCGCCCGCGGGCTTTGAGACGCCGGCCTTGGCGCCGGTGAGACCAGTGTGTACCCATCCGGGGCTGCGGGTCCAGTCAGCTTCTCGTCAGTGGTCAGAGGAGACGATGGACCTACACGAATAGATGGGCGGAACATCTCGAGTCCGGGACGTTTCTGAGCTCATATGCGACTGCCGCATCTCCCTCAGCCTATGCTTTTTCATGGATCCAGAGGGGAACTCACGCTGTTCGGTATACGTCTTGACGGCCGCCTTCGACACGTTGTACCCTGCGTTCCCGCTACATCTCGTCTCGTCAGCCCCCCTGTTCCCCGATTACCCACACAGGACACGGGGACTCACGGCGGACAGGTGATGCCCTGCTTACTGCCCGTAATGATGATCGCGCTGTCGTTCTCCTGGTGAGCCATGTACGGCGCAAACGCCTGCGCGACATTCATGATCCCTCCGAAGTTGGTCGCGAGGACCTTGCTCCAGTCCTCCTGCAGCTTCTCGAGCGGGGTCGAGAGCGAGAACGCAGGCGCGGTCGTCGAAATCCCCGCATTGTTCTGCAAGATGTGGATCTGCGCAGCATACCCATCCGTCAGTCGTGTCCCGTCTCTGTCTCGCTCCATCTCTACCAAAAACGAGAGACGTACCTCGCCAAAGACGTCAAAGACCTTCTCACGGAGAGCGACGACCTGCGCAATGTCGGACACATCGACCGACATCCCGAGGACTTCGCCGACGCCGTCGATCTTCTTGATCTTGGTGACGGCGGCGTCGAGCGCAGGGGTCCGATCAACGAGGACGACAGACATGCCTGCTTTGGCATACTTGAGTGCTGCGGCGAGTCCTATTCCGGAGCTAGAGACATGACGTGAGATATGGGATACGGGTGAGTCTGCGAGATGGCTCACGCGGCACCAGTGATGACGGCGACTGCACCCCTGTGTATGTACGCGGATGGATTAGGCATTGTCGTGGGGACAGGGGGAGGGAGTGTGTTGTTAAATGGACAGTTGTTGACGAATGTTACTGTGCTCGAGATGGAAGTGACACGACGGCAACGCCGGACGCCGATCGGTTACCGGGACCGCCGGAAGCAGCGCCGGGTATTGGCTACGGGTACATGGCTTCTACTTTGCTACTATCGAAACAATTCCTTCTACTTCTTGTTCCCGTCCTTATCCGTCAGACCCGCCTGCTGCAATGCCTCGGCAAGCAACTTGGCCAACGAGGGAGACACCTTCTCCACCTGCTTCACGAGATCTTTGGGCTCTCCCGGAATGAATTTCGAGACCGTTCTCAACTTGTCTTGCAACTGTTTGGCCTGTCGTTCGGTATCAGCACCGTACACTGCTGCACTCGGAACTGGCTCACCATCGCCTCGGCGTCGACTTTGCCCTCCTCTCCCTTCGCCTTCAACCACGACTCGATCGTGTCGGATGGGAGGCCCGCCTTGTTCCCGGCGTCTTTCAGCTGCTTGATCAGACTGTCCAAATCGGCTGGCGCGACTGCAGGTTGGCAGGGAGATTAGCATTGGCAGCAGAAGAAAGAGTGGCGGAAAACCTACCATCCTTCAAGCCGTTGATGAAACTGTCTGTACCGCTCTTTCCGTCCTTCTTGGCCTGCTGCACTTGCTGCAAGATCTTGGACGCCGAGTCCTCTAGGCCCTTCAACTGCTCCTGACCTATGCTCTTGGCCTTCTCCACCATGGCGTCGATATCCTTGGACGACGGAAGCCTGTCGGTCACCATCTGGGGATCTACATCAGTTCCTTCCCTTCCCCTCCGAAAACAAAACCCACATCAACGGCCTTGGATCCGGTAGCGCCCAGTTCTCCCTTAAGCTCATCCACCAAGCCCTTCCAGTCGATGTCCGAAGGCTTTCCACCGGCCTCCTTGACCTTCTTCTCGATCTTTTCCACGATTCGGGCCACGTCCTTCCCGCCGTATTTCTTCAATGGCTCCAAGGCGGATTCGAGGTCTCCATCCTTGAGTTTCGAGAGGTATCCCTCGAGCCCACCGTCCTGCGAGGCGAGATGGGAGTAGATGCCAAAGACACCCGCGGGCAGCACTGCTTGGGCAACCCCACCAGCGATTCCAGACTGTACAGCGTCAGAGAGGACCCACAGTGTATCGGACAGAAGCACTCACCAGGCCGTCGGATCCCGACTTGGCGCTGTTGATCGCTTGATGCGTAGCCGACGCGACATCTCGCATGGGCTTGATGTACAAGTAGCCTGCAGTTCCACCGGCGAGGATGACCGCGAGGACAATGTACATGGGTCCATGTTTCGAGATGTGGGACTCTGGGGCATGCGTAGCGGAAGGAGGGGTCTGGGTAGCGTATGCTCGTCGGGGGAACGCTTTAGGGATGGCGACCTGACGCTGAGAATGAAGGGGTTAGCGCAGTCTCGCAGTAGAACACCTAATGACCTACAGCGGAGACTCGAGCATTCGATGAGATCTGAGTCGAGACTCGGAGGGCGGAGGGTCTGAACATTGTGATTAAGAATAACGAGTATAAGGTATGCGTAGTTGAGAGAGAGGGAACAGGAGCGAGTCGTCCTTTAAACGGTACAGGAAATATGGAAAAGTGAATGAGCAATGATGTCATCCTGCCCTGACCAGATCCAGCACAGACCGTCACCGCCAAAGCGGCCATCCAATTGATAAATGCTATGGAGAGCGATGTTTCAGTACTCTGCTGAAGCAGACCCAGCGTCATGGAGCATCAACGAGGGAATGAAGAGGTCGCATCACCAGCTAGCGACTGTTCTCGCCCGCAGCGAACCCGTCCCAGAACGCATGTTGGTCCCACTGCTCCATGCGCCTCGCCACGACTTTCCCCCTGTTCCCGACCTTCTCGTCGCCGTCCTTCTTGTCCCCTTCTCGTACGAGATACCAGATCTCCTTTAGGTGCATGCGTTGCAAGTAGTCTCTCATGGGAAGATAGTTCATCCCCACATACGAGACGCCGTGCGAGTCGTCCGACAGGCACACTCTCCCTCCGAGAGATTGTATCAGCTGTACAAGCAGAATTAAATGAGCCAGAAGCCCCGAAAGCAAATGGAAAACATACCGACAATACATCCTTGCTCGGATAACTCGTCTTCCAGCCCTTCCTGAGCGCTGCCGCGTTCATCTCGAAAAGGCCCCCGTAGTCGACCACGAATCGGATATTCCGTTCCACCCGTTCCCAGACCCCGTTGAAGCCTTCGTCACGGAGCGAGATCTGTGGTGTAAATAACAGGCAGAGGTCAAAGTGGCCCACGACTTCCGGCTGGAACCTCTGCAGCAGCTCGAATTGCTTGTCGAGGTAGAGGCAGAAGAACGGCTCGAGGTCCGTTTTCGAGGGTATTTCGTCGGTCTGATCGTGGGGGATGGGAAAGGGAGCGAGTCCGGAGGGGGTTTCGACCATCGTGGCTCCCATATCAGGCGAGGTGGCATGGCGGACTGAGCGTATCCAATTGGGTCCGTCGAAATCAATCGACACGCCGTTGACGTGATGGACCGATCCGACGATATAGTCAATCTCGGGGTGTCGAGCGAGCACGCCCTCGAGTCCTGACAGGTCGAGAGGGGTGATGTGATCTGTTTCGATACCGACCAGCAGGGATATCTGGGACGCGTACTTTGCACGAAGGGCAGCGGCGGTGGAGAGGAAAGACTCGTATGCCGTCTTGAGGTCTTCCACTGTCAGGTCGGCCTGAATGATCGACAGTATGCAAGTCAGCATGGTATGTACTGCACCCTCAAGAGCGCTTCTACCACTCACCTCTTCCGGAAACAGATCCTCGAGCCGGTAGCGAGGGCCATGTTCACTCAGGCCAAACACCTCGAACCCACGATGGATAGCCTGCTGCACCACCTCGTCGAGCGTATCCTTAGCATGGCGGCAGAATTGTCCTGAATGCGAGTGGTGCGAGTGCGGCATAAGGTGAGCAGGAGGAACAATGGCAATCAAGTCCGGCTCGACCAAGAAAGGACGTTTCACCTCGGCCCGGGGCCCCAGAGTCTAGAGTGGTCTCGAGATGGTTCGCCTCCTTCGTGGTCCATGCACAACTCGTACACTGGCCATGGACGTCTCGACCTTCTTCGCGCGATTCGTCCAGCCGGCCAAGGAAGAGACGCCAGGTGCGGCACCGGACGACCTCGGGGAATTCGAGCGGGTGTGGACGGCGATACAGGTATGAACATGGTTTGACGGGCTGGAATCATGTCTGATCAAGTGATAGGAGACGTTGGCTCATCCAGACGAACGGCAGCTGGTCAGGTGGGCTGGCAGTATCATTCGCTTTGGCAAAACGCTAATGCTCTACAGGGGCATCGTATCCACAGAAGTTCCCGCGCAGCTCAAACATATCGTCGACGCTTTGGTATACGAGAGTAATCGTGGAGACGAGAAGTGAGTCTCGAGTGGTACATACTGAGCACAGGCTGATCGTACTCTGAGTGCGACCGGGGTATGCCTGGAATATTTCCTCAACCACGACCTGCTGTCCAACCTCGAGCGATTATGCGAATCCGACCGGCCGCACGGTATCAAAGGTACGGAGCGACGTCTTTTCGTCGAGGTCGGAACCAGACGCTGAAGATACACCTCTCCAGCCGAAGTTGTGCGAGCGATCAACAGCCTCGTCGTCCTTCTTTCCGAGCGCTTTCTCGTCCACAATGCCGTCCATCGTCCGTTGCGTCGGTTGTTGCGGAGTTGTGTAGGCGAGGAACGAGAGGACAAGGTCGATGGGGCGCAGCGGATCGTCGGTGCCGGCGCAATGGAGAGGGATACCTTCATGGGCAACGAAGATCTAGAGAGCGATCTCGTGGATCTGATGTGTATCCTGTGCTCGAGGATGAGGGCGTAGTAGGTCGTATCTTGTCACTGGCGGAGGACGGCGCTGACTCTCTCCAGTCCCCCGCTCCTGTTGATCTTTTTCCACGACAAAGGCTGGCTGCAGCCCGACCCACAAGCGCCATCGCAGTCCCTCCGACCCTTTTCTCCGACCCCCTCGAGCTACACGACTTCGACCCGGACATCCAAGCCGACCCACCGTTTCGAATTCCTCTTGTTCTCCTATCTTCTCCGTTTCGTCCACCGCGAAGGCCGTATCGGCGAATTCGCTCGCACGGGTCTGCTATTCCTCTTTGACATGGCCTTCTCTGTTCCAGACGAGGAGAACGCGACGAACCTGCAAGACGCCCGCGACGCCCTAGGGGAATTCATCCTCGATGGAGATTTCGCCGAAGTCATGGCCGCAGGCCTTGGAGCGATCTTTTCTCTCCTTCCCTCGAAATTGTCCATCTCCGCTCTGAGCGAGACGGACGATGGCGGGATGCACCTTGGCCAAATGTTCGAGGCAGACGATAACCTGGACGCGCACGTGAGAGCGTCCGACGAGGACGTGCGCGATCAGCTCGATCTTTTGTTGAAAATGCTGCAGTTTCTGCAAGACATCATCCAGCGATGCCACTCGCCCGTTCTAGATGCCGATCCGGACTCGTCCGTCGTGACCACAACACACCTCCTCGGCTCGGCCATCGTCGACTCGATCCTCGATGCCATCCAGACGAGTTTTCTCGAGAACGTCCTCTACCCCTCCATTCTCGAGTGTTCCCCGCTCGACGGGTCAAGCACCGCCGTACTCACCTACCTTGACACCGTCTTTTCCAACCTCGACGACGGACCCCTTCTGTTTCGTATCCTCGATTTCCTGATGGACACGCATCGCGAGCGCGGATTTCAAACGGAAGCCCAGGCCGCGAAACCGAAAAAGAAGACGGGGGCCATGGCGTTCGTCTCTGCGGCTGGCGCCCACAACGAATACTTTGCGGATGAAGGACGGTTCACGCTCAAGGACTTGATTGTGGACAACGGCAACGCGCCGTCGTGGCGTTTGCTCGCGACGCTGGTCTCGCAGCATTGTCGATACACTCGGCGAGGGCTGCTGACGGCGATCCGCATACCGATGCTGGCGGCATCGCCAGCGACCACGCCAGGGGAGATGGAACTGTACACCTCGCTGTTGGGCCACTCGCCGGTCGACTACACGACCTATCTGGCCGACTTCCAGTCCCGTCTCGCCACCGACCCATGTTTTCTCACTTCCAATGTGCCAGTCGCATTCGGCGACGACGGCAAGATCCAAATCGGCAAATACGACCGAGATCCCTTTCGACACCGCCTGAATGCGACCGATACTCTTCTAGGTCGAGTGATGGCCTCGGCAGGGAATTGGTTTGCAAACAGTCCAGAGGAAAACGTCGCCTTGACCGGGGTGGTGTCCGCTCTGGGACTGTGCTGTCATCGCTCGCTGGAGGGCTGGATTCTTGCCGAGCGGGAGGAGAAGGCGACGCTCGACCCATGGAACCAAGCGGCCACTTCCGATCCCGATACCGACTCGGACTCCTTTTCCATCCCCCACCACCCCGCAACGTCACCGCCGCCGCTCTACACGCTCCTCGTATCACTCTTCCGACTCGTCTCCGCCTTCAGAGCGCAGTTGCCCGACTCGCAGTTCGACAAGCTGCTCAGCGAACGCCGGCGCGGGCTGCTCTTCACCGACCACCTGGACGAAGCGATGAACATCATGCTGGACGTCGGCGGAGGCGGAGGCGGAGGCGGAGGAGGAGGCAAAGCGGTGTACACCCCCGCGACTCCCTCGCCGAGAAAGAAGAGACCGTCGGCGATGGTCACGCTGGGCAGCATCAAGAGCTTTCTCACGCCGAAAAAGAAGGCGGCGTCGGCGTCGGCGACGCCTACTCCCGACCGAGGAGAGGCGGGCTTGGGAACGGAGACGGAGACGGAGACGCAGACCTCGCCGTTCAAGGATCACTACTCGACGACCATGTCGATCAGTCTGCTGATCCGGGAGCCGTCGGTATTGGGATCCGAAGAGAGAGATGGGATAAAGGATGACCCGCCGATCTCTGACAATAGGGTCCGGCTGACGGTGATACTCGACAACTGTGTCGTACTGGAAGAGTTCGTCAAGGAAATCTTGGGCATGATCATGGCGAGGCGCGCGGCAGGGATCGATCTGGTGGAATACTTTTGAAGGCGGAGGGGGTCGCCTAGATCGTGTCGAGTGGGGGTAAGAGCTCGTGGAGGTATTGCATAGACCATGTAGAGTAGACGATTTCACGACGTTGTCCAGGGCGGATGTATATCCTATGCCACCATCGGGGCAAATCGACCGAATAATGCATGCCACGGCGACGAAGGGTATTTATACTATTGAGCGCGTTTCGAGAAAGGAGACTAGACTATGACGGATCGACTTTGACCCGACGACCGATTACCGGGAACCGACGAAACGGAGATATCATTTCTGGAATCGCTTCATCTGATGAAGTGGTCAGCGGACTTTGAATACGCAAGAAGGAGGAGACGAAGAACACGCACGAAATCGATGAAAATGTCGAGGCAGAGCATGTCGGCGTCGTCGGCGGTGTAACCCCGAACCGAGACGGCGAACTTGGCCTTTGGGATCTCTTTGGGCAGCTCGACGGTCTGGGAGACGAGGTAGGTGCCGGGTTGGACGGGGCATTGGACAGTAGCATTGTTTTCTCGGCTGAAAGGGGGACTGCGTGTCAGTGGCAGTAAAGAGGAAGGGGAAAGATAGAGGTAGAGGGGTGAGGAGCAAGAGGTAAAGAAGGACGGAGGAGGATGGAAGAGGTCGCAGGAGAGAATAGGAGATGGCCGTCGATACCCGGAGGGCCAAATCCCGGGAACAAGGGAACAGGGGCGAATAAGGGCTCAGAGATGACGAGGGAACCTCTCGGTGTATTGAGAGATGAGGACAATTTGGGGGGAGCGTAGCATAGAGGCGACACGAGGGGGTAGGAGGACGGATAGGAAATACGTACGCCTCATCGCAGACATCAAACGTTTTCTGCAACAGCTTGATCAGACCGAGCTTGACCACGACCTCTGCAACAGCGCCGTCCTATTGATAGTGCCGGGTCAACTCTTCGTTAGCCCACAAAGCCATCGCACGCACCTCGATGACATCCAGGACATCCGCTTCGACAGTGACGGTCAGGTTTTTTCCCGGGACCGGGGGATCGGGCGAGACCTTCAACGATTTAAGCTGGCTGCGGGGAAAGGGGGTCAGCTTGCCACCTGGTGGTCAGGTGTGATCGAGCGTACACCGCATCGGAAGCGAGACCTAGCACGTTGGCCTGGATAAGCACGACGCGTCGAGTTCTGACAGAAAGGACATACCACAGTCGACATAGCTCCAGGACTCAAAGGTGTGTACCTCGCCGCCCTTGGTGGCCAGCTGGTCCGAGGACACGAGGTCGGTCGCCCACTTTGTGAAATAGCCGGTGGAGAATGCGCTGATGGAGGTGGCGACGAGGGGCAGGAGAGGCAAGAGGGCGAGGCGCATTGTGAATGAGCGGAGATATGAGATGAATGGATATACAGTAGGGAGGGAGATTGAGATAGCCAGCGCTTCGTCATGTAAGGGTCCAACCCGGGTAACTGGCAACATTTGCCGCTTTGGGAAGGGCACGAACGGTGAGGGGAGAGCATTCAGACAGCGACCAGCACTGCTACATGGGTCTGAGAACATCCTGCTGGCGCGTAGGCTGCAGCCAGACATGGTCACGAACAGCGCCGCCACGTCGGGTGATACACCCTTCGCTTCCGAGCCAACAAACCATCTCCGCCTCCCCCCGCCGTCCCTCGCCCTACCGCCTTGTTCAGCCTCGTACTTTCCTCGCAGAGTTTGCTCCTCTCCATGTGGCAGGCTGGCGGGTAGAGACACTCCCGGACCAGACTGAAGACGAAGGGGACCTGCAAGACCGTAGACTCGCCCGAGTGTACGGGTTCCCGCGCGGCAAAGAAGGCTGGCAGGCGCTTCTATCTTTCGTGGGGAGAGTGGGCGAGGTGGTGGAGCAGCAGGACGTGAGTGCAAGGTATCGAGGGCTGGGCTGAGGACGCAGCATCATCCGACTATCCACATCTCCCCGGCGGCGGACAATAAAGCCACAGTGAAAGACGCCGAGGGGTATGTGGTGCAGATACAGAGCCATACGCATACCCCGATGCCGGCGTCGCCGTCGACAGAAAAGAAAAGGATGAGGCCGGGGATCACGGGCAAGGATCTGGGACTGGCGACGAAGTTGGAGGAGGCGTATCGCGGGGTCGCGGGTTAGGAAGATATAGATTGGGAATGGGTTTGGGTGGCTGCCGGTAATCTCTTCCTGCAGTCCTGCTTTATCCATGCAAGCACAAGCACTGTGTGTTAAACAGGATAGCCTTCAAGAGCCGTCCCCACACGCATCTGACAGCCATTCAATGTACATCTTCCGAACTGAATATGACTTGCAGCTCAGATGTCTCGGGAACAAAGAGAAGCATTACGGCGTACCGTCCTGCAAGGTCTCGACGACACTCAGACTATGAAAGGTGTGACAAGAGCTGCTCAGCTGCTCAGCTGCTGCAGACAGCGTATCGACCAGTGGTAGCATTCAGTATGCAGAACGCAGCGTACAACTCCGCTGCTGCTCCGTTGCCCACGCTCTCGTCATCCCGCGCCGTCTTTTTGCCGGTCAGGGCCGTTACACACCGTCACACTCGGGAACATGTAATGCCAGATAGGGTCCTGCCCGTCCCCCATCTCAGCCGTTGTACAACCCTCCTCCTCCGCTCCTCTCCGCCCTGCCCTCCCACCTTCTCTGTACCTCCTCTGTAACATAGTCTGCATCTCTCGTCTCGAGGACCACTAGGAATGGGCTCGCATTGAAATACTCCGGGAAGCGGGACCACGTCGATCGTTTCCGGCCACGAGGGAGTCACCAGCGCGGGAACGTAGATCCTGCCTCCAAGGTGGATAAGGGCTCCATCAATCCCACTCGGTGCTCGAGGGACAACGAGGACCAGCGTCCAGTAGGCAACAATGGTGTCGAGCAAGACGGAAAAGACGGAGGCCAAGTACGATGTGGTCATGACGTGTGAGTGTCGGCAATACTCCGCTGTGGTGTTCTGCCGGGTCGAGAAGGCATGGTCACGGCCAAGTTGCTGTGGCGGAGGAGGGATGTGTCTATCGTGAACTGCCCCTCGGGGTCCCAACGTGTGCAAGGTCCAAGGGGAACCGCCTCGTGTGGTTAGCTCTGTTCCTTTCTTCTATGCGGATCACGATACCCGGACACACACAGCCACTTGGCCTGTCCTCGTTCCCAGAGTTCTGTCGGTGTCGGTGGCAACGGTGCTTCGCGTCGCTCCATGTATTGATGATCGCATGCTATTTCCCCCCCTTCCCC
>JASZXS010000421.1:0-14496 GCA_035521475.1 Tremellales sp. Uapishka_1 | reverse complement strand
ATCCGCCGCAGATCGCCCCCTCCACCCCGACGACGCTCGCGCTCGTACTCGCGTTCGCGCTCGCCCTCTCCCCGCCGAGGCGGTGGAGGAGGTGGTGGTTACCGGCGCCGCTCGCCCTCCCCTCGACGGGGCTACCGACCGGGCCCGGGCGGCCGAGACTCGTACGTCCCGCGAGGGGGCAGAGGTGGTTTCGGAGGCGGCTTCGGGGGAGGCAGAGGAGGCGGCGGCGGAGGGAACACCTACCGCCCACGAAGCAGGTCTCGCTCTCCCGTCCGAAGAGACCGAGACCGAGCGCCTCTCCCGCCGCGCAACCGAAGTTACTCGCGATCCCGATCGCCCGCCAGAAAAAGAGGGTACTCGCGAAGCCGAAGTCTGTCGTCGAGGAGTCGAAGCCGATCCAGATCCATCTCGCGATCGCGAAGCAGGAGTCGCAGTATGTCGATCGATAGTCGAAGCAGGAGCAGGTCGCCGGTCAGAAGGACGAGAAGGGCTTCCGGGTCGAGAAGTAGGAGCAGAAGCGTTAGCAAGAGCCCGGTCAAGAGGGATTGAGCGGGGAGGCGAGAGCAGAGAGATGTGGGAGACGAACAGTACGATGCATCAAGTTCGAGAAGGACTCTACGCCTTCGCCAAAGACTCTCCGCCTCAGCCACACTTTCGTTCATAAGTTGGCGACTGCACAATCAAGCCACAGTCGTTCCTCATTCCTACACACCGCTGAATGTTCCCCACCCATCTTAAGCTCTTCGACGTATGCACAGTGATGATGTTTCTATATTATATGGAAATGCTAGGACTACAGCTGGCCATGGAGGCCATTTTATCTACAATATATGTGTTTATGCCGGGTGCTGCACTTACGAGTGTCTTCACGTCACCCAAGAATCGCCCTCCCACATCCCTTCTTCCCCATATCCACCATACTCCTCCTCGTCATATGCCTCCCCATCGTATGCCTCCTCGTCGTAGTCAGGCTCAACCTCGACCACCACAGCCTTCGCTTTCCCCTTGACCCCCTTGGCCTTCTTTCTGGTTCCTCCCTCCCCCTCCGCCTCCTCCGTGTCTGCTTTTCCGCGCTTCTTTCCTCCCTTGACCGCCTTTGCCTTTCCTGGCCCCGGCAACACCTCTCCGCCACCATTCTTGGTCGCTCTCGTTCTCTTCCTTCTGCCTGGCGCATTCTCTTTGCTGGCCTCGCCCTCGCCTCGGTTCTCGTCCTCTTCTTCTTCACCGCTCTCGAATCCCAAACCGACCTGGTCGTCCTCGTCCCATAATAATGGCATCCGCACGCCATACTTCGACGAGCGGCCCTTTGGCATCAGAGGCTGCGAGGAATGAACCGGCATAGGCGAGAGTGTTGCGTTCGAGCCGACAGGCGAAGGTCTTGCTTCTCGGATTCGCTCGATCTGAATCAAGACGTCAGCGGACTATCGCTCATTCTCATCAAAACTAACTCACGATAGCGTCCTGGATCCGTTCCCCAACGTCCAAGTCATCGTCCTCAACATCCAACGACTTTGCGAACCGCTTCAGCAACGTGTTACTGCCATCAGTGCGCCCCGGCGAGTCCCATGCCTTCTCGACGAGATATTGCCGTTCTCGCTGAGCCCTCTCGCTCGAAGAAAGAAAGAGATCCGAGACGTGCTCGGGCCCGCCATCAAATAATGTCGCCATCTCGTCGTCGAGTTCTGCTTCGCTCAATACTTTTCCGGGGGGCGCAAGGTACTCCTCTTTATAGTGATAAAGTTGTTGTTCGAGGTACACGAGCGAATGCGGGACGTAGATGGGCGGGATCTCGACCGGTTGAATGCCCACTCGCAGGAGGGTGGCGATGGGCGATTCCTTGTCCATCCTCGCGCGAACATAAGGCCCGAGATCCATGTCGTGGGGGTTTGTGTTAATTCCGATCGATCGCAGATATTCGTCAGAAATGACTTTGGGCATGGATCCGCTGTCCTGCTTCATCTTCACCCAAGCGAGCATGGCCTTTTCCACATCCTCCGAGACGATCCGCCCAGACACGCGGTCCCGACTCGGTCGGTAGGTGATGTATTGGTTCTTTTCGCGCGCCAGCATCCCGATGTGCGACCTTGAGACATCGACGGGTGGCAGGTGGTAGGTGACATTGAGTAACGGTGAAGGTGGAGTCTGTGGGGGACGTGGCGAAGCTGATGTGCGGACGGGATCTGGGGCGGGTCGGTAGCTGTGTCGCAAGGTGCCAGCCTTGATGTGGGGATTCCGAGGTAAGAATTTAAGCTTTTTCGGCTTGCCGGGAAGATTCAAGTCGATGACTGTGGTGGAAGACAGTATATCCGGAGGCATGGTGGGAGTAGGGAGATCAACAGTCGAAGGCGTAGCCGAGGATGCACGAGAGCTGGAATCGTGTCTAGCTTGCTGAGGAGAAGGCGCGGCAGAGATCGCCCGAGAGCTAGACGATGTTCTAGCCTGCTGAGTGGAAGGCGCGGCAGAGGTCCCTCGAGAGCTTGGATTTAGTCTACCTCGTCGACTCGGAGGTTCGGTCTCGAAGGCGCTGTATGATTCGCTTGAAAACGATCGTTCAAGACCGGCCGACTGGGATATCTGAGATACGTCCGAGGCATAATCCAGAGGATCCGCTTGTGGCAAAGTAAGGCTCGAGGGTGCCGCTTCGATCGAGAATCCCGTGGGCCCAATCGTAAACCCCAATGCGGAACCAGCTGGTGATTGAACGTTCATCAATCCCAAGCCCTGGCCACCAGTTTGTATTCTCCATCGAGGGCCCGAGAAGCTCCCATCCTCATCGCTGTCCATGTCGTAGTCCTCGTCTGAAGACTTTTCCGCTGTGGCCAGCATGGCATCGATGGTATCCGCTGGTGCGCAATCGCGCTTTTCGAGCTCGCTAAAGTCGTAGCTCCGTTGTTGGGAAACGGCAAACTCGTCGTGCGGAAATGGGGACGAGGACCTTGTAATGATTGGTCTCTGTTGCATGGGGGATGGAAGGTGCGGGCCATGGAAAAAGGGAGAAGCATCGGGCAAGGCGATGGCCTCGGAGATTTGGCTGTAGACTGACTCCACTGGGGTAGGGCTCGCTGAAGGTCGAGCAACGGTCACGGATTGAGCAGTAGTTTCCGGGGTTGATGCCGTTGCCGGAGTGGTCGAACCAGAAGCATTTCCAACAGGGATGCGTATTCCCTTCGGCTTATTGGGACCTCGGGTCCGCCTCAACTTCGGCACAGCAGCCGCGAAGCTTCTGGCTGCCATGATATATTCCCGCACAAACGGCATGACTTGGGGTCGATTTTTCAGCCGATGATTCGCGATCGCCCTCCAATTGTTGGCCACAGCTAATCCGACCGCGGCCACCATTACACGGTCGGGGATACCGCGTCTGGCGTCAGACCCATAGTATGTCAGTCCGTCCCCGACGCCTCCTCTCGACGGCTTCTTGATCTGCGGAACGGGGATGCCGATATCTGGGAGTGTCGTAGACCATGCCAGGATCATGTTGTTGAGCTCAACATTTCGTTCCGCCGCCGTCCATCTGCTGCCTTCGTCCGAAAGACTTGCGAGTTCGACCTGGATACTAGCCATTTGGGGCATAACATCCTTGGTGATGGATTCGATGGTCGTGATGGCCAGCCCGACGGCAATGGCAGTCTGGGAGCGACCGCCCCAAAGGTTGACACACTGCTGAGCGAAGTACAGCTCTCTACCGACCCGCATGAACTCTTTCCAGTCGACCTTGGACAAGTAGTCGAAAGTATCCTCCAGCCAATCCTTTTTCTCGGGTATGGTCCGGAGTTTCTCCAGTCGCTCCAAGTGAGGAAGCTTCGTCATCGTCTCGAGGTATCGACCGAGCGCGCAGAATTGCACGATCATGAATTCGTAGGCGGAAAAAGAGACCTTGAGCAGACGCATGTAGGTCGTCTCCAAATCGCCGAGATATCGAAAGCTGTCCATGAACCCGATGCCAGTAAGCGTCCGCGTACGAGCCTGACAATCATCAGCTCTGAATGACGCAAGAGAACTGTCAACTTACCAATATGTCTTCGTGTGTCGGCGTAGGAACCCTTCCGTCTCCTCGAGTCCCTCCAGTTATGATGTGTCCAGAGTCCTCTAATACATTCTTCAATACCTGAGTAGAGTTTTCCTGGACCGTGATTCGGATGGCGATGGCCACTTGATAGGGCAACTTTCGAGCCTCTTTGCTGATCGAGAGATTCTTCCATCCGTGGGCCTCGGCATCTTTCTGTCGAATCCTCAGGTACCATCGTTTCGCGCCGGCTTTGAAATGAGGACACGGCATTCGGGTGATGCAAGTTGCGGGATCTACGAGAAAGACGTCGAGCAGTCGGTCGAGGTGTTTCTATGATTTGTTGTCAGTTGGAGCAGCAGGAGGAAGGCATGACCTAGACCCAACTCACCATAAACTCGACTTCTCTCCACGACGAGTACGACTCGTGGACCTCCAACGTTTCATCTCGATTGACAACGGCCCCTCTGGAAATCGTGACATCGACATAACGCGACTTATCGGTGGCTGCTTCGTCGATCCTAAAGCAAACATCGCATGCCATGAAGCCTTCGGTCAGCGTCAGGACGCCTTCCTTGCAGCTGGGACATCGCTGGGGTTGAGCCATTGTGGGCGACTCCGCCCGTTTGTTATATCGATCGTATGGTGCGTGATGTGATTGGAGTAAATAGGAAGAGAGGAGAGGTCAGAGCCGAGGGGATAGAGATAGGAGAACAGAAAGACCAAAGTCAATTAGCAGCAGCTGGGTGGCAAATTCATATTCCCGTATGTCCGCCGTGCGTGTGGCTGATGTAGCTCCCAGGCCCCCTTGCATCGTCTGTTGATCGTACATGGTGATATGCTTATGTATGCCATTCTGGGGGAAGGTCTCCCCGATGCCATGCTGTGAGAGTGATGTATTCTGTATTGCTCTTTGTTCGTCCCAGCTAGATGGATGGGCAAGAGATCTCAAACGCCAACCAAACAAGTACCCCTCCACCTTCCCCACTCTAAGGCACCATGCGTCGGTACCCGTTCATTCTCCATTTTCTTCACCTTGGACGACCATTGTTCGCATTCGCATACATAAGACAGCTCTCTCCGCTCGGGATCTCAGATCTTCTATACCACTCTTTCCCTCTCTTTAACCATGTTCTCCGCACTCCGTCAAGTTGCTTCCCTCAAAACCGGAGTTCGGGTTAGTGGTAATGTCGGACGCGCAATAATCCATCCGGCTAACCATATATCTGAGCAGTCATTCTCGTCCACTCCTCGAGCTCTTGACCTCTCAAGGGTCACGCTGATTGGTCGACTGGGATCTGACCCTGTCCTTCGAGAGGTGCGTCGACTCCGTTGATCTCGAGATCGAGCTGACTTGCAACGGTAGACCACCTCGGGAAAGCCTTATTATACGTGCGTGGAATGCAAGCTAGCTCGTCACATTACCGCTGACACATAGCAGTTACACCGTCGCTACGTCAGTCGGTGCGTTCGGCCCAGAAGATGCAGATGGAAGTAGGTAGACGTCTTCGTTCTTACTCTCCAGCTGATGATATGCTACAGATCGAGCGCCGCCCCCTACATCATGGCACACCGTCTTTGCGTTTGACGATCGGTCTCACAAGGCCATCAGTCGAGTCGGTAAAGGGTAAGCTATGCATCCTTACCGTCAGATCCAAGCCTGATGTCATCCCAGCTCTCAAGTTTACGTCGAGGCCGAACTCGAGATGAGACCTTCCCCTGCTGGAGCTGACGGACCCATTCCCGACCGAGCTATGCTGAGGCATCGTGTGTCTTTCTTGCGTTCTTCTAGAATACCGCACTTACATGTCGTGGTAGAGAAAATCAACATCCTCTCGAGGGTGAAGCCCGAATCCGAGCTGGAGGTGTCGGAAGAATGAGGGCCGAGCTAGGAGGATATATAGATCTCGTTTCAGTAATAGCAACACCCCTGATGCATTCACACTGCTCTGACATGGTATAGGCGATGCATGCTGGGTATAGACCGATCTTCACTACGTCTTCGGCGAAGGCATTGCACTTCCGCCATCTTCTACTTCCTTATCTTTGGCTTGCGCTGCGAGGGTTTCCGCCGTCGGCATGGAAGATTGAGCAAACGTCCGCAAGATGACCCTAGGGACATTAGCGCACTGGACTCCACGCACAAAGCTTACCGTCGCCTCTCTGCTTCATCCTCCAGCACAGCGGACAAGTGGTCAATCTGGTCCGTACTGAGATGACCGCCCGGCAGATTCATGGCCGCCTTCTTCATCTCCACCAGCAGGCCGTTCATTTCTTTGGCCTACTCCTGCTGATGAGTCGCACTCATTGTCTCCAGCACATTGCTTACCTTCGCAGCAACGGCCTCGGCAGCTTCACTCTGAGAGGCTCCCTTAGGGGAGACGGATTGCGCGTGAATAATCTCCAGCAATGCATCCAAAGTCGGTTGGAGAGATGCAAAAGTCCCAGGAGGAACCAAATTCGTGGTACTGGCGGATGGATTGGTCATGGTGAGACGTTGAACGATGAAAGCATTGCTCGACTGGACGAGGTTGAAAGAGAAATGAGGAAATCGCGTCAAGCAATTTAGGTCGTTTCATGTTGTTGCCTCGTTCTGACTGATTCATCTCTCCACCAAATCGCCAAATACCGGCACACGAAACGTCCACGCAGTAGCGTCTCGCTACTGGACACGCGGCTGAGAGGAGATTGCTGCGAAGGAAGAAAGCAGGATCCATTGTCATGGTCAACTCAAAGTCGCTGAGCGAGGAGGATGTTGAGGAATTCATCAACAAGTTGAAGGCTGCCGGTACGCGACCTCTGCGTTGCTCTTCGCTTGAAAGGGTATTGACGCTCTGTGCTGCCTTGATAGATGTCGACAAGAAGGTGGACATTGTGCAATTCTTTGGTCTGAGACTGGAAGATACCACAGAGGTATGTCAAGCTACCACCTTGGAGGAGGCCCGAGCGTGTACTGACCGGCCTCCAGCTTCCTCAATCCACGCTCGATGCCTTGACTCTGCTCATTGCCCCGCTCCTACGCTCCTCATCCCACCTGCTCGTCACCTCTATTCTCACCTCGTTCCTTCCCTTCTATCTGCCTCTGCTACCCCTTAATCCGACCTCCCATCTCCGACTAGCGCTCCACCAGTTCCTTCCCGCCGGCCTGGAGAAACTCAACGACCCCAAAGAAAGGACGCATAAAGCGGCAGCAGTCTCTGTGGCCATCCTTGGGAAGAAGTCGTATGAAGCCGAACCAACTGTTGCGAATGGATCAGCTCCCAAGGGGAAAGAGAAGGAGTCAATCGGGGCCATGTGGGAACGACTCCTGAAAGAGAGCTTGGTCGGGAAGCACTGGCGGGGCAAAGTCGAAGCGTTGAAGATGCTCCAGGGTATGAGGGAGGACTCCTCCTTTAAACTTCCCCTGAAGCCTTGGCTGGCGACTCTGGTGGATCTTTTGGAGGACGGTGACGGCAACGTGAGAGATCAGGCGCGAGAGGTGAGCAAAAGTGCCGGTAGCACCGGCTGGTGAGCTGATGATGGATCTCCAGACAACTGTCGCGCTGCTTTCTCCGTCTTCGACACCACCGGCGGCTCGTGCAGAGCTGAAAAAGCTGATGTTGACTCGTGGTGTTCGAAAGACGATATCAGACAACATCATCGCTCGCGTTCTAGGGGGAGGCCTAGCTGCTCAGACGCCTGCAGCGGAGACGCCACTCGAAGGATCTCAAAATGGGGAGACAAGCATCAGGTCTGGAACTGCGACCCCTCTGCCAGATGAGGTCGAGGTCGTCTATGTAGGTCGTCTCTCTATCGTCTCTCTATCTACGAGGTGGAACTGACTCATGCCACTATAGGTTGCAGATGGAAGGGATCTTGAAGCCGAGTTCTCAACGATGACTCCTTTCTTTGAGGCAAGCATATTGTCCAGGAGCTGGATCTGTCTCGATTGACATTGGTCTGCAGGGAAAAGAGACGGAACAGAATTGGTTGCCTCGAGAGAAAGCAGTCGTCCGGATACGAGGCTTGCTTCGCGGCCAAGCTTTCCAAAAGTATCCAGATCATTTTGTGAATGGGCTACGGACGGTCCTGGAGGGCTTGGGAAAGACGGTAACTTCGGCGTTCCCCTTGGCATCATATCGCGGGACTGATTGAATTCATAGCTTATGAGTCTTCGCACTACAGTGTCGCAGCAGAGTTGTGCGGTGACTTTCGAGCTGGCAGAATACCTAAGAACGGCTTTCGATCCTTGCGTGGAGGCTTTATTGCCTATCCTCGGCAAGATGGCGTCCGTGCTTCCACCGTGAACGTGAAGATAAAGCTTACTCTATCAAATAGGGGGTTCACCAAGAAAATCACGGCCGAAAAATCCCAAAGGGCATTGACTGCTATCATCACATATACCACTCCTCACCCCCGTCATTTCATTGCGCACATCATGTCGGGCATGAACGAAAAAAATGTCCAAACTCGACAGTTTTGCACGACGCACCTGAAGACCTTTCTCAATGTTCACGCCGCTCGACATCGGCATGCAATCGAGTCGACACCGGGAGGAGTGGAACAACTGGAGACGGCCGTCAAGAAAGCCTTGACGGATGTGAATCCGCAAGTCCGGGAGTCCGCCCGGGCGGCTTTTTGGTCGTATGAGGCTGTCTGGCCGAGTCGGGCGCTTCCAATACAGGAGGGAATGGACGGTGTCGCACGGAAACAGCTGGAAAAGGCGGATCCAAGGGGCGAGAGCGCCTCCGCTTCGTTGGCGAAACCTCCTTTAATACAGAAACGAGCTCCCTCCGCCATGAGCGCGATCCTGGCCGAGAAACGAAAGGCGAAGGCGGCCGAAGCTGCTGCTGGAAGATTGGGAGAGGAGACAAGTCGAGCGGTCTCGTCCCCTGTCCCCCAGTCCCCCTCACTTGCCCAAGGCGTTCCTCCCTTATCTCCATTCGTACATGCAGCTCGTAAGTCAATGCCGGTACAGGCAGTGCACTCTCCTCAATCGCCGGCGTCACCGTCCATGAATCGATCGTCGTCGTCGTCCAACGTCTCGCCTACGATGAAAAAAACCTCTTCTTTGCCGAGAACCATGTCGTCGCCTCTTTCCGAAAGGTCAACCTCAGCTACCTCACCGAAAGCCAAGCCGACCGTGCCTACATTGGATTCCCGGTCACGCTCCTCTTCGCTCGCTTCATCACGAGGCTCACAGAGCAACCGGGACTCCCCGCTTCGGCAGGGTACTCTGCCGCAAGGTCTTCGGTCGCCTGCATCGAGCACATCGACGTCGGTCTTGGGCCAGCATACATTGAAGACGCCTACACTCTCTCGGACACCCCTCCCTCACGCGCCACATAGTCCCAGCCCATCCGAGGCCGGACTGATGGATTGGGGACAAGCGAGTTCCACGCCGGCAGAAGACGCGTTAACGTCGCAGGCCGCCCAGGCGGTTTCAGCTGCTCAACAGCTATTGGATTTTGCAGATGATGACCAGCTGATACCGGTGACGCCGATGAAACCCTCCAATGGGAATGGCGCGCATCCGTACAAGACTCCGCTGAATGGGCATGGCAAGAAGATTTGGGAAGATTCACCAAGAGGAGAGGGGATGAGTCCGTTGATACTGAATCGATTGAAGGAGAGAAAACACGAGAGGGGATGGTGGACGGCCAGGCAGAAGTGTATGTCGGAACGTCTTTTGTTGTACTCGCTGACATGTATTATTAGTGCTAGACAAGGCTACATCGCTGAAACCCTCCATTCCTGCAAATAGCGGCTCCTCGGTCATACAGGCCGATGTGGAAGCTCTCCGTTCCGGTCAACCCGACCTGCGGAATCTGCAGAAGCTGGCCCTCTTCTCTTCAAGCCACCACATATCTCTTCCAGAAGAGGGCGACGACGATGATATCGTGGAGGAGAGAAGGGTGTGGCAGGACGGGAAACTGTTTGAAAAGATCTTTGATGCGTTGATGTCGTATCTGGATCCAAGCAGGGTTGGTTGACATGTTCTGATGTGATTTACCGACGCTCACCTCATGACACAGCCCGCCAAAGAGCTCGAGCAAGCGCTTGTGTTGCTCTGGGAACTGGTCCAGAATCAATGGGTGATGTTTGAGGACCACGACATTGCCCTGTGCGACGCGTTGTTCCGCTTGAGAGCATGTCAAAGCAGTTCCGTAGGTGGTGCTCCTTGTGCAGCGTGCCACGCAGCTAACGATCACTACAGGTCATGGAGTCGACCAACTCCCTCATCTCGCTCTTGACCGAAGTCTCTGATCCCCTTTTCTTCCTCTCGGTCATCCGCGGAGCACTCGATCGATATATCGCTTCGCATCCCGACACCCCCTCGTCATCCTCGACCTCGACTCTTGGCTCTTCGACGTCTACCAACGGGCAAGCGGGTCTGACGGCTCAAAAGGCCAGAGCATCAGGCTACTTGTTCGGTCTGAACGCTATCGGAATGTGCATTCTGAGGATGCCCAAGGAGGTCGTCGAGGTCGAGGCGGCAAGACTGTCGAGTCTGATCATCGACGTGAGTGCCTTTCTCTCCTGTAAGAAGCGAGACTGACCGTATTACTCCTTGAAGGCCGT
This sequence comes from Tremellales sp. Uapishka_1, assembly GCA_035521475.1. Taxonomy (NCBI): domain Eukaryota; kingdom Fungi; phylum Basidiomycota; class Tremellomycetes; order Tremellales; species Tremellales sp. Uapishka_1. Next base: position 3,929 of record JASZXS010000421.1, on the reverse strand, counting down.
CAACAGTCCCATCTTGAGCGCGCGACAAGCGGCGCATACGCTAGTCCTCGCCATCCAGTGCGTTTTGGCAGACTCGCAAAAGACGCTCTCGCTCTTGGGTAACCTCGATCAAGGCCACAAGAATCTCGCAACGTATCTGATGGAGAAGCACGGGTTGTGGAAGATCCCCGAGAGCGTTAAGGCGTCGGACGAGCACGATCGAAAAGAGCTGGTGATGGGAGAGATGGTGGGCTTGCTGGGCAGAGGTGCAAGGGAGAGTGGGCATTAGCGAACAGGGACAATGCCAGTTTAGCATTGTAGCGTCTATGAAAGGATCTAGCCCTTGCAGCATAATTGAGATTGTACATTGCCAAATTACCCAATGTTATACGGAGCATGAAGAAATAAGGATAAATGAAGTACAACCATGCAAATGATCATGGACAGCGTGTGTCGATACAGGATGAGATTTGAATCAGCCAAAGACGCTATTGATTGATTGAAGCCATTGGTTACGAAGCTCTGCGGTGTCGGCGACAAAAGAGTGGTTTTGCGAGGGCTGACGCCGCGGTAAATATGACGATCTTTGAAATTGGGGAACAAACTCACAGTGTGCACAACAAAACCCTTTGCGCCTTTCTCTTGCACGTCGGTCACCAGGTTGCGTGCGCCATTGGCGCTCCCAGGGGAGTGGGGCGAGGCGTCGGTATCGGAGTGTCGCGATCCATGATTAGCGACGCCAGGACCGCCGAAGACGCACTCCCCCTTGATCTTAAGGCCTTCTTGGATGTCCTCCTTGACGGTGATGAGCCTGGGGTAATCCGTCAGGATCAGTTGACGATGCCTGGCTTGAGGTTGGAGGAAGGACGGGAGCGGGATCGCGGACGTTGGCTTCACTTGGATAGGGGAGGAAAGGATTATTGTCTCGTTTGCCAATAGGAGACTCGACCTGTAAAGAGCTCAGTCGCGCTCCCACCGGCCAGCTTACCATTTGTTAAGGCCGGGACTCGAGACGGACTGCCTCGGTTCTGCCTTCTCCTTCATCGCTTCGCCTTCACCTTCCCTCAAGTCTCCGTTCGTAGGTATGATTTTCGCCTCGTCGCTCCTGTCGCTTGTCCGACTGGTCCGCGAGCTTCCACCTCGGCCTTGGGACGTGCCAAAGAGTTGCCCGTTGAGCCCGATCCCGTCAAGCAAGCCAGACAAGGCGGTTCGGTTCCCGCTCGAGCTCGAGCTCGTTGACCACTTTCTCCCCTTCTTTGATCCTTCGAGCCAGGCAGGTCTCGGCATCCCCAACGAGCCACTCGAGTCCGTACTGCTCACGCGACCATGCTTTGAAGGAAAGGCGACAGCTTGCCCGTCGATCGCCTGAACGGCGACTGCAGCTGTAGAGCCGTCAAAATGGGGTTCTTGAACTCGCGAAAGATCAGGCGTGAGTTGGTCTTCGTATTCGAAACCCCCTTCCGATCCCTCGTCTTCAAAGACTGCCCATATATCCGAATTGGGATCGACCGTCGCAAGAGTGGCTACCGGCGGCGTGAGCCCCGAGGAAATCGTCGGTGCAGGCGCCGTCCACAGGGTAGAAAAGTCTGTTGTCGCGAAGAATGGATGACATTTGATGTCCAAAACCGACGGTCTCTGGGATGGACAGAGATTCAGTATCGATTCCACCAAAGACTTGGCATCTTCGTCAAAGCCTGTGGGGAACTCCATCTCCCTCTTGAGGATCTTTTGGAAGGTGAGGTAATCTGTCGCACCACGGAAAGGCGGTTTGCCGACAAAGAACTGGTACAGGATGCAGCCAAACGCCCATAGGTCCGATCTACGACTGAGCTGAGCGGAGCAGCGCGAAGCACGGTTGTCTTCCACTCACGGTGCAGTAGCAGCTTCGTTCCGCAGCACTTCGGGACTGACAAAGTCTGCCGACCCAACGAAGGATCGTTTCTTGCCGTCATCTAGGCTAGATGTCAGCGATCACACGGTGGACTTCTGAGCTCATTTACCTTGAACGTCGACCTCTTTCTCCATGAGCTTGGCACTTCCAAAATCAGTGACCTTGATTCTCATATCCTCGTCCAGCAGAATACTGAAATGCCGTCAGGGGCAGTCTCGTGGATATCGCCGAGGCTCACTTTTCCGGCTTGAGATCTCGGTGTATCACCCCTCGCTCATGCATGTACTCGATTGTATCGATCAACTGGGCAGCATAATACCTGGCAGAGACGAGATCCAGAGAGCCGAACTGTAGCGGACTCGTAAGTGCGCGACGAGAAGCGGACTCTCACGAGACTCACTTTGCGAATAAAGCCCAGCAGTTCGCCATTGCTTGCCAAGTCCAGCACGAAATCTATGGAACCATTAGAGGATGCGGGGAAGAAGAGGGAATATTCACATAGACTGGTGCTGTCCACAAAGGTCGAATGCAAACGTATGATACCTGGATGCCCCTGGTGTCCGATCGTCGATCTGACCGAGCGCTCACTCGTAGCGAGCGACTGCCTTCTGCTCTTGGAAGGGCCTTTGCTCCTTTCTCGGTCTTGCTCTCTCTCTCGGTCGGGCAGAAGCATGTGAGGGATTTGGTCGCCTATGGACGATGATGGAGATACGGGCGAATCGGTGCGTCGATGGCGGAACGACTGGTCGAGTGTGATGGGCAAAGGAGGATTCAAGTGTTCCACTTCCCCTTCTTCAGCTCTTTCCACCACCATGTGAGGGAGCTCTGCGCCAGTAGAGGGTCGTCTTCCAGCTCTCATGACTGGGGACAGAGGGGCACTGGTCCCCAATCCACCCGAACCATCGCTTCCCATCGTAGCGACCGACAGCCTATCCCTTCCTCCATTCGCCCCCATTCCAGACGGCGGGCCGCTATTTCCCGCTAGACTCGCTGTGGATTTCCTCTTTCCTGCACCGGTAGAGGACGACGACGGTCCTCTTCGATGACCTCGGGCGGTGGGCGAGTTGGAGTTGCGAGAGGTACCCAAGAGGACCAGCGCATCTCGCTCGATGGTGGCATACTTGGCTTTCTTTTCTTGTATGAGATGGGCTTGATTGATAATCTTCAAGGCGTAGGCTTTGGGTGGTCGAGATGTGTTGGTGGGAGAGTTGACGGCATTGGGTGCAGAGGTAGCTTTCACGACCTGTGCAAGGTTAGCAGGGACCCGTCCGCGGCCAAGCGTTCACATACGGTACTATAACTCCCCCTTCCGAGTTCCTCCCCGAGGACGAAATCCTTGACACCTAATCTTCTAGCCGCCGAAGCGCTCGATTTTGCCGAAGCCTGACTCTGTCTTCTTTCCCTCACGTCCTCGCCGGTGTGGATTGCGAGGGGTCTGGCCCTGGATGAGGTAGGCGAGGGAGGTCCTTGCGATTCGTTGCTCGGATTCGAACCTGCTGCGGATCCTCTTCGGAGATGTGCCGGGGAAGCGGTCGAGGGATCGAGAGAGATGGTGACGCGTACCGGGACGGGCGAGGCGGAATGCGATCTGTCGTGATGGTCTCCGGAAACAGGGAATCTTGGTGCTCGCGGGGTGGTGGGACTCATTGAGTGCGAAGTATTGCTCGAGGAAGCCTTGACGGGGGTCGTCTTAGTTTCTGCTGGAGAGGAAGTGTTTATGGAAGGAGGTCGGGACACAGGCTGTCTGCCTGATCGAGGACCATTTCGCATGAACCCTCGTCCGCCGAATTGTGCATCTCTCTTCTCCTCGCTGTAGCCGATTTCCTGTGGATTCTCCAGACTGCTGCTGGGGCGCGAAGGCAGTTGGTTCTCACTTGTTGCAGCAGTCCGTGTTTCGATTGGGGGGGGCTTGATCGGGGCTGCGACCAGTGAGGAAGTGGTGGATGCGGAGGAAGCAGAGGACGAGGTGGAAGCGTTGCGCTGGACACCGGGTTGAGGAAGCCTGGGGAAGGCAGGCAGAGACGGGGGCGAGTTGGTGGACGAGATTGCGGGTGAGGGG
>JASZXS010000420.1:0-14450 GCA_035521475.1 Tremellales sp. Uapishka_1 | reverse complement strand
GGACGGGGACGGGGTGGTAGGGGACTTCGAAGCGGAACGGTGTTGTGGCTTGTCCTTTTTGGGCCCAGAGCCAGGAGTGGCCCGGGCGTAAGGCTTGTTGTTCTTTGAGGGAGACGGCGTGACTGGCGCTGATCGTGGCATGGTGGACAAAGTATTGTTGTTCTAATGATATGAGTATGGGTGGTCGACAAGTAGAATGCAAGAAACCAGTTAGGAGCTTAGTAGGCTTCGCCTGATGTGATACTTTGTCGTCACCCGTGCTCCTAGACCCGGATCGGTGCGTTGCTTCTGAGGTGAGGCGGGGACAAAGGAGGGTCTCGGACTTCAGTTTCCTAGAAACGCATATTAAAGCTGGAAGGAGGTTGAATAAGCGGACGTGCTGCGTCAAAAAGGACTGCGCAGAGCGATCATTTGGTTCCAGTGGTTCGCCATAGTCCGAGTCGGCTTTTGATGAAGATGCGTTCGCCAGAATAGTTCTCGCTCGGGTGAGAACGAGCTGGGACCGTCGGCCACATGCTCTTTGCTTTTGCTAAAACGGTGTGGCAGAATGCGCAGAGAAGACGTGGGCCAGGATTGGATTTAAGCGATAACAACCTAGTCTATGCAAGTTGGTAAATGGCAAGGTCCGAGCGGTGGTCGTAGCCTAGTGGCTGCCTTTCGGGGCCAGTTAGGATGCTTCGTCGACCGCTTGTTCTGTGAATCGTTCCAGCGACCTGTATGGACTGTTCTAGAATGACTTCGTCGTTGTTACTGCTGCGTGGTGTATCTCCGGTTAGGCTAGTGCCGGGAGGGGCGAGATAGCGCTCTGCCGGCTACTCACCCTTGCACCGCTTCCGAGGGGAATTAATGACGCACATGCGTTGTCACCCTGAGAACACGCGCCCTATTGGGGAATTCACGATAAGGCGACATGGCCTATGACGCGTTGATGCGAGAGAGTGGCCACGTATGACGCCATGTCGCGCTGGCAGTCGAATAGGCCCCGTGCTCAGGAAGGGTATAAGAACCCACGTCCGACCTATTCCCACCTTTCTTTCCTCATTCCATCTTTCCCACTCACAACCGCTACTTCCCAAACCCTTACCTACCAAACCACCCATCAATTAACAATGTCTGACGTTGTAAGTCGTCCTTTTCTCCTCCTCCCCCTTGCTTCAGCGTGCTCATTCCTCCTATCAGGGACGAGAATCCCTTACCGACAAGGCCTCCGCCGCCGTCAAGCCCGACTCCGAGAAGTCCTACGTCGAGCAGGCCACTGACTACGTCAAGGGTACCCTCGACTGTGAGTGACTCTCCCATCCACCGTGCCTCGACCATACTGACTTCTCCCTCAGCCGTCGCTTCCGCCGTCCAGCCTCAACAGGAGAAGTCCACCACCCAGAAGATCGGAGATGCCGGTATGTCCTCTTCTTTGGCCTTTGCTGTTTCCTATCCTGACCATTCCCTCTTAGTCTCTGGCGACTCCAACCGAGACGCCGCATGAGCGTTTCGCATTTCTCCTCTTCCCGGTTTTGTAGCTACACTTATGAGATGAATAAAGTTCGATGATGATCACCTGTTCAGCACTGCTGCGCTTGTATTGATGCTCTCGTCACCGCCCTGTCTTTGGCCTCCCATCCTTCACTCAGCGGGTACTCTCGGCCTGGCTGACGGTGGCGTAAAACTCAACCACACAGGAGATGGCTTGCTATCATCGTCGTGTCTGTCGCCATCCCAGGAGGCTTCGACGTCGAGTACATCAAAACGTTGGGAATTCAATGATGTACGCGTCAATCAGCTTGTGTATGCATGACCTCACGTGCATTCACAGAGGTATTTCTCTCGACGGGTCTAAATGCTAGGAAATCACGACTTGTCGATATATCACAGATCAATCATACTTCTGTACACCCTCGGGCGATTTCTATATCTCTCCCTGGGTGTCATTGGCCACAAATGAGCATCCAGCTCTTGCTGATCATCCTGCTTGGCCTCGGAAGGAGGGGAGCGACCTATATATGGAAAATCAGTCCCGTCCTCTCCTTTGATTCCGAATCGAGTACGGACATACCATCTATCGCCGAGGCGGACGGTGGAATCTGCTCCTGACCTTCCCCCACGCCCTCCAGGACCACACTGGTCTCTCCATCCGACGACGGGACCTCCACTTCAATCTGATACACCCCATTCGTCGCGACGACTCCCTGCGACACCGACGGTCCCTCGTCGAGGGGAACCTCTCCAGCATGGGGAGTATGCATTCTCTGCGACAGCTCTCGGATCCTCGTGCGGGCCTCTTGCATCCGGTGGCGAGACTCCCGCTCCTCCTCCTCGTAGTTGTTGCTCGTCCTGATTCGCTCCCGAACCATCTCCTGCGCGATCGCACGAAGTCGCTCCGCCTCTTCTCGCCTCGAAGCACGAGCGAGCATTCGTCGTCGAACGTCATCGTCGCCCGCTGGGTAGTTGGCATAAGCGAGAGGAGCTTGGGGCGGCTGAACATGCGAGGGCGGTCTCGCCGCCGGTGACCCTGGCAGTATGACTCCACGGCGAGTGGGTGCGGTATCGGAAGCTCTGAAACTCGGGGGTGCCGATTGCCGAGCAGCAGCTGCCGATTCCCTCGCCCGAGCCGCGACGAGCATTCCTCGGGAGGTCATCGTGTCGTCCAGGGCCACGTCGGGGAGTCGCCTGGTCGAAGGTGAGCCGGCAGAGGGTGGGTCGGAAATGGCATCCAGGAAGGAGAAACCGATATCATCGAGATCTAGAGATCGACACCAACGTCAGCGGCCATACATACCGGTCCAATAAAGATGAGATAGACTGACCCATGTCTTCGCCTCGCTCGTCTTCCGCAGCTGACGGGCCTTGTGTACCTCTCCTTCGTCTCTCGTTGGTGAAGAGCATTGTGATCATGTCGCCAGACCGATTGGGAGGAGGGACGACTCTGAAGTTCATACGGTCTGCTGATAGACGAGGGGCCAGAGACCGAGGGCTCTGAGACGTAGGTCGTTCCGTGATGGTTTCGGACGTGGCAGTTTCTGCGGGTCCTGACGGTTCCGAGGTGCTCGGTGGCGCAGGAATAGGAGAATGAGCTGGAGATTGACCGGGTGACGGTGTGCGATGAGAAGGAACGACCGTGCTGGCGGGAGACTGCGGAATAGAGCGAACGATAATGGGTTCCGGTTGGGGTCCAAGGTTCGTTGGCGTCCTTCCGGGAACTCTGGGAAGCGGTCCCGAAGCACGCGCGGGATGCTGGACTCGGTTTGTCGGGCCAGCTCTTTCCCTTTGGCTGTTGGTGGCAGGATTGTCTTCTGGCGGACCATCAACACGAGTTGCGCGGCGGGATTCTCTTCTCTCGCGTCGCGCCTGCTCCCTCGCCTGTCTGTGGATCCGCTCCCTCATTTCCGACGACATCTGAGAGATGAGGTCGGCATTGGGCGATGCTGGGCGGGGGCCAGCGAGCCAATCGTTGGACGTTCTGCCAGGCCTAAGGGTCGGTCTTCGTCGGGTACCCTGGGTGTCTGATTGGGCAGCATCAGACCTGGGCGGGCCGTTTGCAGGAAACAGTCGCCGCCAGTGGATGTCGTGATTTCTAGGACTTCTTTCCATCCTGTTGGTGCCGGAGGTGTTCAGGTCGAGAACCCCGAAGAAGGCCGACAGGTTCTCGGGATGGATCTCAAAGGCCGAAAGGCTGCTGAGGTCGAGATTGAGAAGCGGGGTGGTTTCGGTCGTCTCGCCTCCTGGCGGCGAAGATCCGCGCTGTGCATCGGGACCCGCAGCGGGGATAGGGGACCAAGGCCACCCTGCAGGACGATGAGCCGCTGGTGCGTTGGGAGATGTGTGCGGGGGTGTCTGAGAAGCTCGGTCAAGGAGTGCGCGGAGGTGTTCGGAAGTGATGGGTCGTTCGACCGATCGAGCGGCAATTGCGACACCTGGTCTGGGGTGAGTGCTGTGGGGATGTACCGTTCTCTCGCCTTCCCTCTGAGGAGAAAGGTCGGGAAACCGACCCGGTGACTCTCTTTCTGGTCGGGGTCGCTGTGGAAATGTCAGCTGGGAGACATGGGACCTGGGGGAGGCGACGCCTGGACACTCACTCCTGGATTCGGGGCGTCCCCAGCGGTCATTATACCATTATCATCCAGAAGACGGTCGTGGGCTAGAGCTCTCTCGAGATCCCCGGCTTGGGCTCTGAGCCTTTCGACGGCATTGCTGAGCTGTTCTACCCGATCACTGAGAGAGTCTCTCAGTTCCTCGAGAGAGTGTAGGAGAGCCCGAGTGTTGGTCGGATCGGGGATGTAGGTCGGAAGCGGAGGAGTCGGCTGCTGAGACGGAGGAGGGGGCATCACTAGGGTGTTGGGTCCTAGGCGTTCATGAGTGTAGTGTCGAGAAGGGAATCCCAGTCGAGATAAAAAGGGGCTCGAGCGTCCTGTCGACTTTTCGGGCCGCGTTTTAGTTTGGGCTTTCCTTTCAGCCAAGCTGTCCCTTTTGTCTGCGTTCAGACGACGAGATGGTCGCCTTGGATATACGATACAAAATGGTCCGTGCAAATAAAAGCAAGCGGCTTTCGTAGCTCAAGTAGTACCCAACAAGCAAAGCAGCGTCATGTTGAATGAATCCGGTTCGGCGGCCAAGACCGACGTCATGACCGATCCAGACAAGTCCAGTGGAATAATAATAATGGTGTCTTTTTCTGGTCAACAAAACAGACAACACGATGGAACCATCCCTCGCTTCACTGGTGGCCTCTTCCTCGCCGACACTGACGTGGGTCAACGTCCTTATAGGATTCCTCTTCATCGTCTTCGATGCCGTCTTGTCGTTGGTCCTGGGATTGGGGATTGGGGGCTCGCTCATTGTCGCAGCGCTGCGGTGTATCCTCCAGCTCTCGGTGATGGGATTGATACTCGATAGCGTCTTTGCGAGTGACAACATCTTTGGTGTATTTGGCATCGCCAGTGGGTCTCTCCTTAACGAATCGTGGCACACCGGGGCTGACCGTGAAAGAGTTCTTCTAAACATTCTTGGAGCTGTGGAAGCGACGTACAACAAGTCAAAGAGAAGGTTCACCAACATGTTCCCGTTCATCCTCCTCTCGATGATGAGCGCGACCATTCCGATCTCCATCATCGGAACCCGATTCGCAATGTCGCAGATCCCGTTCTGGCAACCGGATCAGTACGGTGAGATGGCATTCCCTTCCGTGAGGGCATCGTTGACGGTGTCCATCAGTTCCAATCATCGGAATGATTCTCGGCAACGCCATATCGGCCATTGGAGTCGGCATGAACTCCGTCCAGAAGGAATTTGCAGAGAACAGAGATAAAGTCGAGACATACCTGGCCATGGGGGCCACCCGGTTCGAGGCGACGAAACCCTTGGCGGTGGAAGCGCTGAAATTGGCTCTGCTGCCTACCATCAACCAGCTCAGGTCAGCCTTTCTCAGCTGATCAACCTTGCGTTCGATCGACTGACCTACTCCTAGTGTGATCGGGTTGATCTCGATACCTGGTTAGTTCAGAGATCTTGTTTCAAATAGCAAGCTCACCCCCGCAATAGGTATGATGACCGGTGCTATCGTGGGAGGCAAGTCGGTCGAACAAGCCGCCAGACTGCAGAGTACGTTCGCCTCGCTCCATCACTCGACAGCAGTATGCTGACTTTTCGGTAGTGATCATCATGTTCAGTATGTTGTCTGCTACATGGAAAGCGCAGCATGACATCTGATACACCTTTTCAGTGATCTCGGCATCGTCTGCCCTCTCCGTCTTGATCGCTCTGCTCTTTGCTCTCACTACACTCGTCGACTCGAACCATCGGATCCGACTCGACAAGTTGGATTCTCGGAAACCGGCATTTTACCGATGGAGAGATGGGCTAGCAGAGAAGGTCTGGAACAAATTGAAGGGCTTGAAGTGCTGGGGTCGGGAAAAGGGAACCGAAGAGGAAAGGAGAGGGTTGCTGAACGGGGATGGGGATGGACATTAGATGTCGGGCGGGTTACTGCGTAGCCTTTTACAACAAAAATAAAATCGGGTATCAAGAGGTTTTCGAACGGAATTAGACTACCCCTATGTCGCTCAGTCATTGTACGAGCGGAAAGGAATACCAGACAACTCAAGGGAGATACAGAGCTCTAGGGACAGCGGTGGTGCTCTGTACAAGTTAAGACGCATAACGAAAAGACCGTTGGAAGTGAAATGACAAGACTCCTCCCACCCAGCTGTAGCTGTTCTCGTCCGTGGGTTTGCAAAGCCATTCACTTCCACACCAATACGCGGTGTAATACAAGTGTTTCCTCAGTGGTATATATACGGTGCAAAAAGATCACTTACATCAAGTAACGGCCTGCGTGGCAAAATCGGTACCGCGATTGACTCTTACGAGTGTGCAAGCATATCGAGGATATCAATAGATTGCGGGTTCGAGCCCCGCCGTGGGTTTATTTTTTTGCTCCATCAGCCATTCATGAGTTCCGAATATTTAGGTCTCTTTTTGCTTTTGTGCGCCTCGCAGCTTCGCTGTCGGCTCAAGCTTACATTGCCTACGAACAATATAATTCGTCAAGCGCTCGGAAGTCGCGGTCTTCCAGGTGAGAGTTCATCCTGTAATGTCCATCAGACAGGTCAAACGTTCCCAACCTCAACACTCGCCCTTCCCGAGACTGATCTGCGGTGAACAGATTGCACACAATGAACAAGTAGCAGCGGAATAAGTCATAACGAATCTCTAGGGTTGCATCACAGATTCCACCCCTTCGACTACAGCTGCCATCTCCCCTTTCGCAGGACCCTGGACCGAGAGCTCTGGTTGCTCCGTTCCCACGTCCTCCATCACGATATCTTTCGCAGCCTCGTCCACCGCATCCGCTTCGTCTCCCACGGTCCTTGTCTCCTCTCCACCCACCGCCGTCCTCTTCTCCGGCGATACCGAGGTCCGCTGTGTTCCCTCCCCGCGACCGACAGACAACCTCGGTCCGCCCAGCCTCAGCTTGATCCCGCTGACTGCTTCCTCCTTGACTCCCTCTGGTTCCCGCGGCTTGTCTTCGCCGACGCCCGACTGCACGACCTTTCTCCCGGACGGTAGCCTCCCCCTGCTCCACTTGACCATCCCCCTCGGTCCGGAATCCCACGTCGCCCTCGCCCAACCTTCTTCCTCTGTTGTCGGGGGTTTCCCCCTCGCTTTCGCGAGCGCCGCCTCGTCCGGTCCCCGTACGGACTCGCCGTAAAAGATCGGGCCGGAATCGCTGTTTAGCGGCTGAGGCGGGCGGAGCGAGGTCAGACGCTCGCGGAGCGAGGGCGGCAGGTGGAGACTTCGTGTCTGGTGCAGGAGGCTCGACAGCAATCCGTCCGGACGGGGGTTGACGAGCAGTAGTTTTTGAGGTAGGGTATCAGAGTAGGTTGGCACGATCGGGGTGCACCGTGGTGGGGGGATCGGGAGGCTCAGCGTGGTTTCCGGGGAGAACGAGTCCGGGGTGGAGATGCCGAGCCGGAGCATGTCGGCGGCATGGCGGCGGGTTTCAGTCTGGCGGATAGTCACGGACGGATCGGAGGCGGTTTGTTCGTATGTCGTGATGAGGGACTGAAGCGAGCTCGGCGCAGGCGGCAAGGGTCGTCTGGTGGGTTTGGGCGGCGAGACAAACGGGTGGGTCTGAGAGAGCTGGGAATTGGCATAGAGAATGGGGACGAGGTAGCGCTCGGCGATCGTCTGAGGGGCCGTTGAAGCGGTCGTCCCCGTCGATGTCGACGTCGTTATTTTCGCGGCCGCTTGGCCGGCTGCCGAGGGTAATGGGGGCAGCCAGGAGTAGTCTGGAGATGGGAATGCTAAGGTTTCCACCTTGACTTCTCGGTCCACCTCCATGGTCTCGTCCTCTTTTCCGTCTTCGTCCTCGTTGTCCTCGTCCTCGTCGTCCTCGTCTTCCTTCTCCTCCGCTCCATACCCCTCCTTCACAGGCATATAGGTCAAGTCCAACCCATTTTCAATCCTCAGACCCGCTTCGAGTTCGCCTGACATTAGCTCCACTCCATGTGCTCGACCCACCTGCTAACACCTCCATTCCACCTCCGGCAAACACCACCTCGCCCTCTAGATCAAGAGCCCATTCCTGCAGCTCCCCGACACCTCCCATCCCTAGCTCGTCCAGCGTCGTCACAACATCGCCAGCATTGACCTTGCTCCTCCCCGCAAGCGCTGCTCGCTCGACGCAGTTGGTGGCAAGCAGCTTGAGATACTGCGCGAGCGCTGTCGAGAGCGTGACGGACGCCGCATTCGACGTCGAAGCAAATCCTGCTGCCGACAGCGCATGCAGCGCTGCGAGATGCAGGATCGCGTCGGGGGATGCCATGGTGGTGATGTCGAAGTCTACGGAAACGATGGGCACAACAACCCAGTCCGCTGCCACACGTCGGGAATAGCAATTGGTTCCGTCGGGGATACCGAAAAGGTCTCCAAAAAGTGTTGGGTTTTATTCCCTCGTCGTGTGGCGTGTAGACTCGACTTTTATCCCTCCTTCTTTATAGTATCATCACACAGTGAGTACAAGCGGGCGGTCGAGAACGAGGGTGAGGTGCTCATGGACGCGGCAGAAAATGGCTGAGGAGGAACACCACGAGACTTTCGAGGCCACCGGAGCCGGGGCTTCCAAAACCTTCCCGTAAGCACGCTGCCTTGGTCGGGTCGGGCTGCATCTGATTATCCGCCCCAGCATGCAATGTTCCGCCTTGCGAAAGAACGGACACGTCGTCATCAAGAACCGACCCTGCAAGATCATTGACATGTCCACCTCCAAGACCGGAAAGCACGGACACGCCAAGGTCCATTTGATCGCTACCGACGTGAGTGGGAGGGCTGGGCAACGGGGTAAGACTGGCTGCTGACCGACTTTCGATCAGATCTTCACCGGCAAAAAGCTCGAAGATATCTCTCCCTCTACCCACAACATGGACGTCCCCAACGTCCGACGAGAGGAATACATGCTCGTCAACATTGAGGATGTGGGTGGATCCGGGTGGAGTTCTCGGGAAGGGATGTCGTGACTGACTTTCTCCCGCAGGGATTCCTCAACTTGATGGACGGTGACGGAAACCCCAAGGACGACGTCAAGGTCCCCGAGACCGACCTCGGCAAAGACATTGAGACCGCCTTTGAGAACGGAAAGGAGTTGATGGTCACCATCATCTCTGCCATGGGTGAGTGGTCTGGTCCTGAAACGTCGGGCAACACTGACGCCCAGTCGCAGACGAAGAGCAGGCCATCTCCTTCAAGGAGGCTCCCCAGGGCAACTAGAGCGGTGGTATATACCTTTTTCACATCCTCTGCATTATCCTTGTTTGTCTTCGCCCGTAGTCTAGTCGAGAGGGACCCGACAGCTCCCGTGTAGATGAAGCCGATTCCCGTTGCCTGTGATTAGAAGGGAAATTCTCAGCGGTGCATTCCCATATATTAACCATATATTAAGCCCCTACACAAATGTCCACGGTCGAAGTGGAGGCTTTCCGTTCAGATCCATGAGTCTGTGCGATCAGTCTATCTGCTTGTCTCGTCATCCCTCTCTTACTAGCAGTCCCTCATGTCCACCTCAGCAGCCCAGCGAGTGCTTGTGCTTCACGCGCCAAGCCTCGCACCACAAGCATTCCTCTCTCGTAGGTACACTCCACGACGTGCCCCCATCCCGGCTCTTGTCCCGCTAATCCATCAACATTTTGCAGGTCTTCTTGCCCTCGACGCTATCGGCGAGACCGAGACCGTATTCCCGTACACCATAACCAACAAGTACTACACCTCCTCGATCCACTTCCTATGTCTGCCTTTCGACGCGCCCGAATTAGCACTCCAGCAAAATGTCCCGGTGGTGCTCTATCTGTTTAGCGGACCCCAGCCGGATCCATTACCGCCGTATCTCGTCAAGTTCCTGATGGATACCTCGCCCGATATCGCGCTGGCCATACGCCTCGCCGAGGCACGAGAGGTAGAACTAGAAGAAAAGGGGGACGTGAATGTGGAAGCGTTCGACGAGCTCGGAATGGAATTCGTCGACGAAGCCAAGGTCGCTGAAGAGGAGGACGACGATGATGAGCGGCGTAAGCTTTTGCGACTGCTCGATCGGTCGCTTTCTCCCCCTGCTGACGATCCCACAGCGATAGGCGCGATCGAGACCATCCTGCAGACGATACAAACGCACATGTGGCCAGACATGATACGTCTACCCGTGTCGGCCTACCGCGAACCCGAAGAGTACACTCCCTCGACCTCGTTCCCCATCACCTTCAACGGCAATGACGAGCCCGGCGACGACCTCGATCTGGCAGACTTTCCAGGACTGGAGGAATTGAAGGCGTCACTTGCGCTCGAGGATAAAGAACGGGACGAGAGGATACACCGGCTCGAGGCGATGTGGGGGGACAATGAAGAGGAGGAGGAGGCCGAGGACGACGCGGGGGCCATGGTGAACCAGGACGAGTATGAGAGGCTCGAGGAGTGGCTCGACGAGGGCGACGAGCCGACGCCGGTCCGTCCGGACGAGAAGCCAGAACCACCGGGCGAACAAGCGGACAGTCGCCTGGACATGGGACTCTCAGACCCGAGGGGACCGCCAGAAACGTCTCTGTCGTTCGACGATGACTTTTCCGACTTTGCAGAGTTTCAATCGGCCTCTTCTGCGCCTTATGAAGACGTGGAACCCCACCAGCCGCTCCTCCCGCTCGACCCGACGCCGCTGCTCCTCCATCTGCAGGCAGTTCGCGCCGAGCTTGCCGGCCTCGAGGATGAGGACGAACGGCGGGTGAGAGCGGGGAGGGAGGTCGAGAATGTCATGCGGGGCCTGGGGTTCTAGTCTCGTGTCGAGGGCGGCCTCACTTGGGCAAAGAAGACCGAGATATGCACATCGTTCATGGGTTCATCTACATGCGTCCTCGGCCCATCTGCTCATTTCGTCATGTCCCTTACTCCTCTCTCGCTTAAACCACTCATATCAGCTCAGAACCGGATCATCAGGCTCCACTCACCTAAAGCTCAACATCCCGCCCTCCTGCATCAGCTCGACGACCGCCTCGGCCTCGTCGACTTTCATCGCGCCGAGCACCTTGTTGACCTCGTCCAACTGCTCCGTCTTGAGTGCCGCCCGGAACCCCTCGGTAAACCCCTCAAAGATGTCCCATTTGCGCTGCAGGAACCGCCGGACATCCTCGACGTCCATACCCTCGGTCCCCTCCCCCTCGAGCTTGATCTCGGTCGGAGGCGGCCCGTCAGGAATGTTGAAGCTGATTTCCATCGAGGGGTCCTCCGCAACCAGCTGGATCTGCTCGACCCCTGCGCTCTGATGCTCGGCCTCGAGCTCGCGGGTCCGGGTGGCGATGCGCGAGTAGGTGGTCGTAAAGTCTTCGAGGAACATTTGGAGGGATTTCGGGTTGTTGGAGATCATCCTGTGGATGTCAGTACGATTAACGAGGACACGTGAGTACCGAGAGGAAGAAAGAGGAGAAGGTCGGATAAGATGAGGTGGGAAGCAAAGACAGATTCAAGCTGTCGAATAAGACTCACTTCTGGAAAAACAGCCCGACCCCATCCCGACCCAACTTTCGGCAATAGCTGATCAACAGACTCTGATGGACACATCGCTTGGCGAGATCAACATCCCCTCGACGTTCGGCGTCAAATGCTTCGGCCAGCATAGAGTCGTGCGTTTTCTCTGTCAGGACCGACGAGTCCTTTTGTATGAACGCGTAGGATTTAGCAAACTGGCCCAGGGGAATCGCGGCAAAGGCTCGACCAGCGGGCGTCAGGGCGCTGAATTCCTCGTCGTCGTCTTCAGAGTCCTCCTTGGCAGGGGCAGAGGCGGAGGTCTAGGAAAGTTAGTGCCGCTCCAGCTGCACAGAGGTATACTCACCGAGGCCGGGTTGAGAACTTCGATCGTCTCGACCTTTTTGGGAGCTGCCTTTGCTTTCGCTTGCGCTTTGGCTTTCGGGGTATCCTCCAGCGGACTCGGGGTCGGCTTCTGCACGACACTCGTATCGAACCCATCGCGAATCCCGTCCGAGGTGATCTTTCTCGTTTGCTCCTGCTCCTCGACCGCAATCTCCTTCTTGACCTCGTCATTGCGTCTGTGCAACTCATCCAGATGCCAAGCGATCCTCTGCGCTAGGACTTTGGTCAAATCTGCCTGCTTGGCCTCTGGGATCTCGCGCTCAGCCGTCCACGCGGGCTCGCCCGCCTTTTCGTCGAGCTTCTTCCCGTCCCGCGTGACTGCTCCTTGCTGGATCTTGACGTTGGTCGGGTCCTCGACGAGCCATGCAGACTCTCGAAATACATCCGAGAGGAGCTGCGACATCATCATGTCGTAGGTCGGCTGATTGGCTGCGCCTGTCTGGGGCTTTTCGTCTGAGGGCGCTTCCTTCAGTCGACGTTGGACAGAGCGGTAGTGCGAGATGCCCTTCTCCGCGAGCCCCTTTTGGACAGACTCGATACGGGGCGCGAGGACGGCGTTCAGTGCGAGTTCAGCGTTGAGTTTCAGGATCTTGACTTTCCGAGCTTCGCGCTTGTCATGAATGTCGCGCTGTCGCCAGCTGGAGGAAAGTCAATCGATGGTCCGTAGCTGACGAACGGTCCGCAGGGCGAGGCGAGAGCCCAGTCAGACGTCAAGCTCACTTGATCATGCTCCTTTTGTCGACATTCGGGTGTTCCTCGATGTCCGAGTCGTCCGAGAGCTGTTTGAATTAGCCCCCTACCCTCGCTTATGCCTACCCTCTCTCCCACTTACCTCGAGATTGTCCCATTTTCTATAATTGAGAGGCATGTTGATCTGGAGTCTACCAACCTATCCGTCGCGACTTGAACAGCTAAAAGGTCCTCTTAGCCTAACCACGTGGATCTGCCTCCGCAAATTCCCGGCCGGCGGTGCTATGACGACGACGTGCTCTTCTACCATCCACTCATCCACTTACACGCTTCAACCATCACCACAAGCAATGTCGCTATCGTTCTCGGACCCAGAGCTGCAGTCCACTTACGAAGGGGTGCTACACGGGACAGCGGACTATGATTGGGCGCTCTTTACCTATGCTGGAGGAGGAAACGAGTTGAAGGTGCAATCCACCGGTACCGGACTGGAAGATCTCGAGGAGGACTTTATGGACGGAAGGTGGGTGTCGGCAGGTCTCGTGACTGGAATATACGCTGACCGACCATCGCAGAATCCAGTATGCCTTTGCGAGAGTCAAGGATGAGGGCGTTAGTCTCGATGATCATGAATCTAGGTGAATGCTGATCGCACGTCCTGCAGAGCTCCCTTGATAAGTTCGTTGCCATCTCGTGGTGCGGCGAAGGTGTCCCCGAATCTCGAAAGGGACTGTATCGTAGGTGTGATCCCCAAGGTCGGCCTACCGAACTTACTATCTCTTAGACATTCACTCGACTCAGGTCGCTCAGAAGTTCCTCAAAGGTGCTCATCTAGTCATACAAGCTCGTTCAGAGGTATGATCTAAGGAATCAGGCGATGGGGATTGGCTGATGTGTACTCCCAGCTTGACGTGACCCCCGCGCACATCCAGAAACGGATTCAAGAGTCGTCCGGGTCGACATACTCGTCTTCGGCACCCGTTCCGGTACACTCTGGCCCTGCGCCAGTCAAATCCGCACCGAGCTTCCGACCGAGTCAAGGTCTCGGTGGTGCCCAAGGAACAGTGAGCCGTGACTCAACGGCTTTTGCTGATGGATCACTTAGCCCGCTGCCGTTACTACGCCCGTCTCAACGTTTTCCCGACCGACCCCTGGCTTCAATCGACCTGTTGCTTCGGCCCCCGCTTCCGCGCCCAGAGACCCTTCTCCTCCACCCGCACCACCAAGGGAACCATCTCCTCCCCCTCCTCCTGCACCCGCAGCGCCGCCTCCTATTCCTTCCAACCGACCAACGCCAGTCTCTGCCTCGACTCCGGCACCTGTCGAGTTTTCCAAACCTCCTGCCGTCGACCGGATCGCGCCAGTCGGAACAGCCTACACGCCAGTGTCTCTACCTAAGCCTGGCAAATTAGCGAATCGATGGGGTGCTGGCGCGGTGCGACAAGACTCGGAAGAGGAAGCGCCTAAAGTTGGAGGCGGAATCAAGGACCGAATGGCTGCCTTTGGTGGGGTGTCCGCCCCTGCAGCGCCCGCTGGTATACCTCAGCCAAGCGGAAAGAAGTTGACGTGGTCGGAGAGACAAGCCGAGACTAAACGACAACGAGAAGAGGAGGACAAGAAGAGTGCCGCTGCTGGAAGTGCTTGTGAGTTTTGTTGATGTTGTCCCTAACGGACTGCTCACTCCGCCTTCAGTGATCGGTGCTGGTGTAGTTGGTGCGGCCGGCATGGCTGCTGTTGCAGCGGTGACTCAGAAGTCACCTCCGGAGGACTCAGCTCCACCCCCACCTCCGCGAGCTCCTGCTGCTCCAGCTGCACCCATTCTTCCTCCCCGGGCACCGTCACCCGACTCCGACGCAGAACAAGAG
>JASZXS010000419.1:0-14505 GCA_035521475.1 Tremellales sp. Uapishka_1 | reverse complement strand
ACCCCCCCCCGCCATATCGGACTCGCTCTCGCCGTAATCCTCCACCCCCTTGAGAGGGCCCGACCTGATCGTACTCACCTTTGGCTCGACCGGTTTCGATTCCTAATGAAAAGCTCGACGACCGGGATGAGAAGCAAGACCAAAAAGGATTTCTGGTTGCACACAGCTTGGCTGTCTCACCGACGCAACGTGGAAGAGAACCGAGTTGCAAAGGATGGAGGGTGAAGCGGCGTGACGAGGCACCAAAGGATTCGGGGCGCGGGATGCAGCGTGTATGCAGCGAGGTGCCGGGGGTAGAGGTCGAAGGCTAGAATCTGCTTTGTTCTCTTTAGAACGCCAGAGCGGTTTCTAGTCGAAGCGTTCCGTAGGGGTTGTACAGGAATTCCGATTTAATACCCGTGCAAAGTGGACAGAGAGCGTTTTAGGGGTTCGAGGCACAGCGTCGCGGCTCGTCACAGACACACGGGGCGGTGTTCGAGCTTTGATTTTTCGGGACTTGTTCTTCGGGGGGGACGAGTTGACGAGTTCGGCAACCGTTGCCGTCGGAGACGGGATGCGGACACGGAGGAAGCGCGTGGTGAGCTCAGAAGGTGGAGAGATCGTTGTTGGCGGCAAGGTATCGATCCGCTGACTCCGGTAGAGACCGCAGCTGATGTCGACGAGCAAGGCGTGTATGTTGCAGGCGTATGACCTCGGGTGGGGGGGTCCTGCCGTGGAGATAAAGAGTGTATAGCCGCTGGCAGGTTTTGTCGTTGACTGGTTTGAGAGCGAGAGCAAGTCCTTTGGGATAGGGGGAGAAGGAGGTCGAGGTGTGTGGGCAGCGTGGGTATGAGGTTGGAAGCAGTCGAGACGCTCGATGACCACCGTTTGGGCGTGGTGGAAAATGCAATCGAACGGCTCGGGTCTTGCCCTTTCGGTCGAAACTCGCAAAAGTTGACGACTCCCCCGTAACGTAAAAACCAATGTGGGATTGGGTGGTAAGAGGTATGGATGGATCGCTGGGGGAAGCCAGTGGGCGGGCTAGCTCATTCACTGTCTGTGGTATCTACGAGGATAAGCACGCTGCTATCTGAGATAGATGCTTAGTAGCAGGGTTTCTGCGACAGCGGGGAGCGTCCTTGGCAGTGCATCCAAACCCCACCTGAAGGGGCCCGACATTCCCCTCTTCGGACATTTGTC
The DNA here is from genome assembly GCA_035521475.1 of Tremellales sp. Uapishka_1. Lineage (NCBI taxonomy): Eukaryota > Fungi > Basidiomycota > Tremellomycetes > Tremellales > Tremellales sp. Uapishka_1. Next base: position 13,326 of record JASZXS010000419.1, on the reverse strand, counting down.
GAGAGCTCCGCCTCGAAACTGCCGTCCTGGCAATATTCATTTTTACTGCAACGAGCGCGGACCGCACGCAGGAACGTCGACCGTCGGGGATATCTTTGTTGCGTCCGACGCTGGCCGCTCGACGGCAGGCTACCTTACCTGAGCAGCCTCGCTTGCGAAGCACCAGGTGGAAGCAATAAAGCATGCGGGTCAGTCCGGTATTTGCGCATACGAGAGATTCTGTCAATCCTCCCCGCGTTACAGTAGCCTAGGTCGGACTCCGTGGGGGTGCCTCCCTCGACGACTCGTCAGATCATGTCGATAAGGCTGGACCACGGGGCGGGGGATCGACGGATACGGAACCCGGAATGGGCCCACCATGTCGCCATCTCACCTGTCCATGATGTTCTTCGCTTTGGCTCCTCGTGCCTGCTTGCCTCGAGCTTCCACCCTCTCCGCTCTTCTCTCGTTAGGAGGACCCATGCCCCTCGCCAAACGCTGTTCTCTTCCAGAGGGAGAGCCGTTCCTTACTCCACCTGAATGCCCTTCACTGGCGATGCGCTCGCGACACCCTCGCCACGCTGCACTTGCTCCATCACTTCATACATCGTATCATATAGCACGCGAGCGTGCGATTGCGTCAACAGAACAGATCAGACTGGAATCACTGCAAACACGCTACAGTATACCCCTGTCGCAGTGGACACACTTGCACTCCAGTGGACACATTGCACTCCATCGGCCAATCCTACTGAGCTGGCTCCACCTTTGATAGTCAGCATTCCTTTGGAACATGTACTTTGCAATCCGACGTCTACGTTCCGACGTCTACGTGACTGAGTCGCAAGCGGCGCATATGGCTCCAAATCTGGCGAGCAAGAGCTTGTGACAAGACGGACGTGATCGCGACGCGGATCGAGGGGTTCATCGGCCTTGCGACAGACAAGATGAAGCCTTTCGAGCATCCTCGCGACTCGAGTGGTTGTATTGCCTAGTCTGTGACCGGGAGAATATGATTTAGCCGGCCACTCCGAAAGCCAGAGATACGAATGGTGTCGTCTAGTCAAGGCGAAAGACGAACGGCGAACGGCAAGCTTTGGCCCAAGTGTCGCAATGGGATACGACTCGCATCAGAATGCAAGTCTCCCGGTCATCAAACATCGCAGAATCGAGTAACAGGACAAGTGAGTTTGCGGAGGCGTATTGCTGACGCCTTCTCGCCTGAACAAGAGTGAATCAAAGACCCTTCTCCTCGCGTTCAATGATCACTGAGGCACAAGCCTGAATACATGCAATGGTATCTGTAATGACAATTGAGCCCTTCGTCTTGTCAATGGTGATGTCTGTCCCTTGTACCCGTCGTCGCGGCTTCCCCCTCAGTACCGTATCTCTGCCAGGGGTTCCGCCTTGATTTCCGTGAAGTCGATGGTCGAATCCGCGTCCTCGTCTATCTCCCCTATGAGCGCCCTGGAATTATTCACCACAATCAGTCAAGATCATCTTGGGTAAGCACGCCGACACTCACACGTTGTCTCCCTTGATCATGTATAGTCCCAATGGGATCATCTCGACGCCTTCCTCGGTCGAATACTCGCGCTCGACGCAGTCTGACAGGATGAGGTTACACCTTGGATCCGAGCCACGAAGCTTTCCCTGCGCCTCGTCGTCAGTTTGATGACTAAGTGGGCTGAGTGAGTTGTCAAAGGGGTGAGGTCGGTACCCACCACTATGATTCTGCCGTCGTAAAGGATGACCTGGACGAGGTCTATTCCAGATCAGACGTGAGTGGGTTGTCTGCAGCGAACACAGCTTCGGCGCCACTCACGATCGACATAGCTTTCGATAGCCGCCATTGTCCCCAGTATCCTTTTCCTTTTACTGTGGGTCGAGGGGGAGGATGAGACTGCTGTTATTGTCGTTGCGCAGACTGAAACACCCAAACCAAGCGAGAGGACGGGATCAATTCACAAAGAGCCAACTGTGTATATCGCCGGATATCGCCGTGCGGTCAAGGGGGGGACCCTTTCTTGCTGTCTGGGCCTGAGCATTGGACAGTCTCATTCATCCCATCCACCTCTCTACCGCTCCTTATCCAACGACGACGTATCCCATAAAGCACTCGGGCAACACCACCCCAGGCTCCACTCTCTTCCGCCAGCGCTTCCTACCCGACCCCACCTGCCAACTCCTCACCGCTCGCGTCCCGGCTCTATCCCGAAAACAAAACACTCGACCGGCTCTGCTCAAGCCACTTCTCGCTCAACTATCAATCGTCATCATTGGCTCGGTCAAACTTAGACTTCCTCCCGGCACCCATCCCACCACATCGAGATGGCTACCACACACATCATCTCCACCTCCAACCCTGGGGCGCATCTCGCTGCGGGAGGGAGCCATTCCTCGAGCTCGAGCAATATTGTCGGCGTGCACTACAAGGTCGGAAAGAAGATTGGCGAGGGGTCATTCGGCGTCATCTTTGAAGGTCAGTCGTTCTTCACCGATCGAGATCCTAGGCTTTCGTCCTGGGACATCGCTCGCTTGCGCCCTCAGAGCTGTACCATGTACTCCTTTCGTCCCCCTTGACCCTTCCTTGTCGATTAAGACTGACATTGCCTGGAACAGGAACCAATCTACTCAACTCGCAGACCGTGGCCATCAAATTCGTCAGTCCATCTTGCCTCTTGCTCTGGGCAGTCCAAGCTCACCTCCCTTTGGCATTGACAGGAACCCCGAAAGTCCGATGCACCGCAGTTGAGAGACGAGTACAGGAGCTACAAGATCCTCAGCGGCTGTCGTGAGTGTTGCGTACCACGTGCGGAAGATCTCGAGCTGACTCGTCGTCAGCTGGTATTCCTCAGGTCTACTATTTCGGTCAAGAAGGTCTCCACAATATTCTCGTCATTGACCTGCTGGGACCCTCGTTGGAGGATCTGTTTGACATGTGCGGGCGTAAATTCAGCGTCAAGACGTGTTGCATGACGGCCAAGCAGATGGTCAGTTGGACAGTACACCGTCTTGTACACTGCTAATTCCCCTCCAGCTTACTCGGGTGCAAACGATCCACGAGAAGAACCTGATATACCGGGACATCAAACCCGACAACTTTTTGATCGGCAGACCAGGGACCAAGGGCCAGCATGTCGTCCATGTGGTTGATTTCGGCATGGCCAAACAGTACAGGGATCCGAAAACGTGCGTCTATCCCTTTGCTGATCTCTTGTGTCCGCGTGCCGATCAGTCGTCGATAGCAAACAGCACATTCCGTATCGGGAGCGAAAGAGTCTGTCTGGAACAGCGAGATACATGTCGATCAACACCCATCTGGGGAGAGAGCAGTCGCGTCGAGACGATCTGGAAGCTCTGGGTCATGTGTTCTTCTACTTCCTGCGAGGTGGACTGCCGTGGCAGGGGCTCAAGGCTGCGACCAACAAGCAAAAGTACGAAAAGATTGGAGAAAAGAAGCAGACAACTCCCATCCCAGAGTTGGTGGAAAACTATCCCCGTATGTTGAGCAGTCAGACTAGGTGATGGGCAGGACTGATCTCTCCCGCAGAGGAATTCGCCATCTACCTCAACTATGTCCGAAAGTTGACGTTCGACGAGACTCCCGACTACGATTTCTTGCGAGAGCTGTTCACCACTGCACTGAAAAATTCTGGCGAAGTCGAGGACGGGACGTACGACTGGATGGTACTGAATGGTGGCAAGGGATGGGAGGTCAACGGCGTGAGTGTCTTGATTGCGGGACCGCTATCCGTGCTGATGTGCAACAGACGACCCCCCAACCGGAGGCGGCTCGACAGCCCACTCGTCCACGAGACAAGGAGTATCGAGACCGCGTCGATCGTTTACGCAACGGTTCGTCTGCTGGGCCGGGGTCTCCACTGTGAGTTCAGCGCTTTTCCATGGTCGGGGTACGAATTGACCCACAATCTTGCTGTAGCAAAACGCGGAAATCGCAAGGAGCTTCCGTTCTTCCCAACGCCTCCAACCAAGCTATCGTCGGAGTCGCCGCCCCGTCACCTCTGCCTCAATCGCGACGCCAGTCTGCACAGGGCACAACAGGGCATCCCTTCGCCACGAGCACACCTCACAACGACCGCACGGATCCGATCTTTGACAACCAACCTGCAATGGTCGCACCCATGAACGTCAACGGCCGACCGGGACACACGACCGAGAACTCTCAGCAACAAGCCAGCGGAGAAGGAGATTACCAGCAAGAAAAGAAGGGTAACGGATGCTTGAACATTTTCTTGTGTCGCAGATAGCACGATTGTCATTGCAAGTCCCGCCTTCTTGTCACCCCAACCGTTTCTCGCGATACTGATCACCGCCACTGTAGGTTCCGATTAGATCAGCGTATATTTTCCATTTGGTTCCTTGACGATCTTCACGACCCAGTATTCCCCATAATAATCGTTTTCATTGTTGATACCCCCTGCTCCTGCCTTTTCTCTTTCTTTCAAAGCCAAGAGTCATAGAAAGTCTACCATCGCCGATCGTTTAGGTTACCCTACAAATCATGATTTGTTTTCCTTTGTTTATTGTGTTAAAATGCATGGGGATGAAGTTTTGCGGTGTGCGGAGCCGGGTGCTGGCTGATATCGCACATGCATGGGAATTGATGACTGGGATGGTGGTACAAATGATGCTGACTACTCTAACACGACTTTCCACCCTATATATTGTTCGCCCCCTCAGACAATCTCCTTCTTCTCCTGTCCCCCCTTCGCGGGTTCGCCTTCACCGTCTCCCTCCATGACGTGCATCTTTTCCAGCCCCTGGCCTACGAACAGCCTGCTCAGTGGCGTGATGGTCGTATACGCCATTTTCAGCTGCGCGTCGACCCGCTTTCTAAAGTCTTCGTGCGCCGACTCGACTTTCTGCGAAGGTCACTGCGTAAGCCAAAGGAATCTGTATTCTTGCAGACCACATACCATGGTGATGAGGTCGATCACGGCCACTTTATCGTCGACGGTGACCTTCATCGTCATGACTTCGTCCTCTGGGTCGTCCTTTATCGAGATCGGCTTGGTCACGTTGCCGAAGTACGCGCTGAGGAACCGGTGGATCTGGTCAATCTCGTACGTAGGATTCGAGTGCGTGTGGGCGTGGGAATGGGGATGCGGTTTGGAGGTCACTGCTCTTGGGCGTCAGTCAGGACTCGGATCGAAAGGTGGATGAGGAAGGACCCACGTTTGACGGTAGCAGGCGACGAGTCGATGCCGAGGATCACGGCGAGCGACGCGTCGGCAATCATGTCGTTGGACGTGTTGGACGACCACTCCATGCGCAGTTCCGTCGGACCCACCTGGACGACCATGACGGCGTTCATGATCTGTTTAGAGGTGCGGCTGTCAGCTGCTGGCTCTGCATCACCACAGTCCGGCACGTACCATCGCGGTAGTTTGTCCGTCCTCGTTGACTCCCTCGTCGACCTCGCCAAACATGCCCTCGAGATGCCACCGGACGACACTCCAGTCGACTGCGATCCCGAGACTCATCTTTTGGAGAACCGTCGTCGTCGATAGTCCGGTGAAGTCTTTGAGATCCTTGGGGTCCAGCAAGGTGTACGAAAAGTCTTTCGAGACGAGTAATCCCTTGACGGACGCGCCATGCTCTGGTCGTTCTGCCGCCAGACTCCCGATTGCCTTTATCGTTGATCAGCATCCAACATCCAGCAACCACTTGCTCGAAGGATCGACAACTCACCTTCACCATTCTCTCGGCGCGGAAGTTGAGCGTCAGCGGCTCACAGTTTCGCGGCGTGTGGATATTGATCTCTTGTCCCCGAGCCGCGTACGTGTCCCTCAGAGCGGCCCTCAGTCTGCCCATCTGACTGGCTTCGCCGTGCACCAAGACGATATGCTGCGCGCCGACCTCTTGGATGAACTTGGAGTTTTGCGCGTAATCCACATGCGCACCAAACGAGATCTCTTTGATGGTGATTCGACGCGGAATTGTTCCGCCTTTGAGAGACTCGATATGGTCCGGCTCCGACAGCAGTGTCTGTTTAGAGTCAGCACGACCAGTATCCGGGAATGAGCGGGAAACACTAACCCTAGCCATGGTTCCCTCGATCGAGTACCCGGTAATGATGACACCGTTCTTCGAATCCGCCGCCCAGTTCTCGAGCAGCTCTCGACTTAGCCCAAAGCTCATGAATTGAGCAGAGGCCATGACGACACAGGGTCCCTTTTCGTCCAACCGCCTGGAGTCCTTGAGCCATTTGACGTATTTGAAATCGAACGGATTGTCCCTGCGCGCGAACCTCGACCGGATATTCGCGTTCATCGTATGCACATACGTCTTGTACACTCTCATTCCTCGTTGAAAGAGGCCCGAGGCAAAGTATACTGGGACGGCTTGAAGCTCTGGGTGATCGTTCCAGTATTCATCCAGCAGAAGCGCAAGCTCTTGTCCGTTCCCAAACGACGGAATAGGCATCAGACATTTCCCTCCCCGTTTGACGATATTTGACACCAGAGCTGGGCGCTGGTCAGCTTATCTCGAGCCCCGAAGCTAACGGAATACCTACTCGTGAACTGCTCTTCCTTGTCTTTACGATCCGGTAAGGTATGGACCCCAAACGTACTTTCGCAGATCATTACGTCCGGCTTGACGGGCGGGACTTCAGCTACGACCAGGTGCCGATCCTCCTCTCGCGAATAGTCGCCCGTATAGAGAATCTTCAAGCCAGCAATCTCAATCATGAACATGGAGGCGCCCAGGACGTGGCCCGCATGATAGGGCGTGAACCGCAGTCCGCCCGAGACGACGATATCCTGGTGGTAATCCACTGCAATAGTGTTTTGCCAAGATGACTGGACGTCGGCTTCGTTGTAGAGTCGCCCAGCGGCGTCGGGGTTCTGGTCAGAGATCCGGACCGTGTCCATCATGGTGAGTCCGTAGATGGCCTTTGTAGCGTGCGTCATGTAGACTTTGCCGTTGCCGTCTTTGAAATTGGTCTACGTATCGTCAGCACAATCAGGCAGCACCACCACGGCGAGGTTCACACCTTCTCCATGACATAAGGCAGCGCAGCTGCATGGTCCACATGAAAACTACCCATCAGCCTATACCGCCAATGAATGACTCACTGAGTGACCAATATCGCGTCGACTGTCGACCAGTCGAGCTCGTCGATGAACGGCAGACTGCCCATTCCCGGGTGGGCAGGATGCAGCCCCGCATCACAGACAACCGTCTTGCCCCGATACTGAATCACACAGCAAGATCTGCCGACCTCTTGTCCGGCGCCGAGCATGTTGATGGTGAGCGACGGCGCATCCGCTTCGCCTTTGTCGGTGAGGATCTGCACCGGCGCATTCTTGTAGTTGTGTCGCCGTGATGAGCGGTTCATCTTTGCGGCGAAGAGGAGTAGGAAATGGACAAGGAGGATAGCATAAATGCCGAATTTCAGTTGGAGGGTGGAGGGGGTGGGTGGAAATTAATATGGCCTCCTCCGGTTCCTCCTGCTTTTGCTCTCCTCCTCGATCTCGAATCTTCTTCTCCCCTCCCTCCCCCCTCTTGTTCCCCTCTTCCGCAGGTCAGCAGTAGTGCCGACATATCTGACAGCACATGTCCGGATCTACGGCACCCACCACCCCCACTCCCTCGTCCCCGCTCGGCGCCTCCACTCCCGCGACCACCGTCTACTCCGACAGCGTCAACATGAAGACCGCCGGGTCCACGTTCTCCAATGGCAATGGAAATGATCAGGCCGAGAGCTCTCAGATGGCCGGCATCAATGAGTACGACTCAGCTTAATCAGACACCAGCTAACGCTACAGGGATCCCAGGTCGCCTGCTCAGGATTTGAAAGAGTACATCTTTGCCGTCGGATTCCACCAGCAACAATGGACCGACATTCACCTGACCTTCTTCGGCGGTGCTATCAATCTACACCGAAGTAGGTGTTTTGACGATGTGGTAGACGCAAAGGCTTACAATCCCCAGTCATCCTATCCCGCAGCCCATACCTGGCCCATTTGATGCGGGACGTTGCGCCCGGCTCGGTCAAGCACCTGAACTTTACAGATGTCAACGTCTCCGAAGAAGCAGTCTATATCTGCCTTCAACATCTCTACAGTGAGTCCCACCCCGCACCTCGACTCGTTTCGCTTACGCCGTTTCAGACCCTTCGCAACACCTCGTCAACCCCGCCAACTCCCGCTCCGTCCTCGCTACCTCATACCTCTTCTTTTCCGGCTCGTATGATTCTGCACTCTCCCAGTACGCCTACACGATCTGCAGGGACTCGCTGTCGGAAAACAACGTTGTCGACTATATACGCTGGCTGAGCGCGACCGATTTACCCGAGGGCTTTGAGCGAGCGGATTATGGAGAGTTTAGCGGGAAATTGCAATCGGATACGTGAGCTCCTCCTCCTCAGATCCTCATGGACATCCTGCACGGGCTCACACCTCTGACTGATCCTAGTCGAGAGTACCTCGTCCAGACCCTTCCATCCTCCCAAATCCCTCCTGCACAGCTCATTCAACTCTACGCCCGCCTCCCCTTCGACCTCTTCAAATCCAGCACAGAGTCGCCAGACTTCCCCATACACTCGATGCAGGAACGATTTGCGTTTGCCAAAAAGGTTGTCGCGCAAAGGAAAAAACTCAGCGGCGTTGCCGGCCCGGGACAGATGGAAGAATCGGTCGTTCTCGCCGTTGGGGGCGAGGGAATGGAGGTGCATATCACGAGGAAGCAAAAGAGGAGAACGGCGTTGTGGAAGGTCGAGGGTTAGGCCACGTCGTCGTTATTGATCACGTCTGAGAGAGATGCATGATGGTAAATATGGCCATTCTGACGCCAAGGCTTTGGACACGCCTGAGAAATTTGTCGGGTCCTTGGGTTTCTCGCAGCATTGGATGCCCACGATTCAGCCCAGAACGATGATATACAGATGCATCGCCTACAAGTCAATGCTAATGAAACGTCATGTCGAGGATCCTCTCATAGTCCTCTACGACCGAGTCGTATGTCTTTGCTAGGGCCTCTTTCCTCTCCTCGACCGTCATTTGCGACAGCATTTCCTGCGGGAAAGAATCAGCATCGCGCTAGTGATATAGGTGCCTTCGAAAGCCAACGCACGTAATTGAACCTGAACAACCTCGACTTGACCTGCAACCTGTAATTCGTGACCGCCTCTTTATGCTTCATATCCAAGTTCCTCAGCAACAGCATCTCCAATAGCCGGTCGAATTGCCTCTGTAATCATCGGATCAGTCTTTGTTCTCCTACGACTGACAGCGCGAACCACTCACCTGGGCAATCTTGTGCTTCCTCCTCACATCCGACTCCCACTTGGCTCTCGGACCTCGGATACCGCTCCCGACCCCTTCGAGGAATTTGGGGTCGTCCGGGATCCCGTGTGCGACGAGATATCGCAGATCGTTACGGTCGCGGAGATCCTCGAAAGCTTCGGCGGGGTCTTCGACCGTCAGCTCGGCGACTTCGGGACGCGTCTGGACGTGTTCGAAGAGGGTCGAGTAGAGCTTGGCTGAGAGACAATGTCAGCTCGTGTTGCAAATGTTGAGGATGGACACACAGCCATGGCCTTGTTGTTGATACGGCGGGAGGATGACAAATTGACTGAGACGCAGGCGGACTTGATCGGGATAGCACCAGAAGGGATACACTGAGACGTATCCCACAAAGTGATATGTATAGTGGTCTGTCCCGCGTCGCCGTCGTCGTTCGAATCTTCCGGAGAAGACAAGGATAAGCGTCCTTCGGAGGAACCATATGACGGTGAAACAAACGTACAGGGTGATAAACTCCCACATGTCCTCATCCTCGTGCACATAGCTTCCTCCCTCGATGAAGAGCAGGATGTACAGCTGCATTCGACGATGGTATTCCCTAAAGCCGGGCGTGCTCCACGTCGTCTGTCCAACGTCAGACAACAGTCCTCAAGACCATACTGATCACCTCACCTTGTACATCTCGTACACCACCGCATTCTCGTCGTCCTCCTTGAGCTCCACATCGGGCGCACCAGCAGCAGCTCCATTCAACGCCGCCTCTCTGCCTTTCCCTTTTCCTTTCGCCTTCGCCTTACCCTTTCCCTTTGCAGGGGCACAAGGTCTGACATAGCTGCCGAGCTTCTCCCCGAGAGGCGTGAAGGCTACAGCATCGGCGTCCACGAGCTCCTGGAACGCATACGTTGATTTCGTGTAATCTGTGCCCAATCCATATCAGTCGCCATCGCCAATTCTCGAATGTGCAAGACGACGGACCGGCCGGGATAAACTTGTACAGCGTCCCCTCGATATCGTCCGCCGGTGTCGACTCTGAATCGATCTTTTCGTCAAATGTGATGCCGAGGAACTGCTTCAAGCTCCCGGACGCCATTTGCAACTACCACCCAGATCAACTCAAGCGCAACGCAGCCCGGCGCAAGCAGTATCCCACCTTGACGTCCAATCCCTTATATCCAAAGATCTTCTCATGCTCCCCAAAGATCGGGTACGTGAACTCGGGACTGAACGGCGCGATAGCCGACAGCTCGTCGCCGTTCAGCTGTTTCGCATCCTCGACGGCTCGGACTGCGGATCCACAGTCAGCTAGTGGACTTGGGTTGTCGGCATTGCGCTCACCAAGCTGTAGCGAGAGCACATCGTTCGAGCTGACTACCCATTCTTCGAGTTCCTCACTCATGGTCAGGCAAGCTGATGGAGACTTATTGGGTGAAGATCGATGCGGCAGCGAACAAAGTAATTTAGAACGCGCAGGAGACGCGTGGAGGGAGTGGCACGGAAGTATTTTGCCTGCGATGGGTTAAGTAGTCGGACCAAGGAGCGATGCCGAGTTGCGGTGAATAAGAACATTGTCAAGGGATTCCCGCTGCTCACGTGAAGCAGGATTGCTGTGTGAGTCGGTTGCAAAGGAAAAGAGGACCAAATTGCACAATAAATGATTGCCATTCACCGAGACGGAGCACAAGTTTGACCTTGACTCATTGCTCGCGCTTAGGAGCCATTTCCCTCGCTATTCACAATGCGATCATCGGCGAGTCCACCGTGACGGCTCTGACCGTTCTGACAGAGATAGACATAAAGATGGAAAAGAAAATAAGACAAACAAACAGAATTGCAAAAATAGTGGGCTCAGCCGTGATTCGAACACGGGACCTCCTCCAACCTAGTGAATGATAATTCCCTAAGAAGGTATCATACCCCTAGACTACAGAACCACTTTTTTCTGGAAATGGCTTTCCGAAGCTGTTTATATACCTTTACAAAAACCACTGATAGGGAGTGCCTCCGGCTGGACCCTGCCTGCAACCGCCCTCAGCGCTGGTCTCCGGTACGACGGGAATCCGATCATAGGATACAATACATCCGGCTCGTGGCCCAGCAATATGAGTAGGAAGCGTCTGCTGACCTGATCTTTTAAGGGACCGGTTGGGTATGAATGACCGACTATCATGATACGAAGCGGAGATGGGGAACAATCAAGAGAAGAAGCCAACGGAAGAGGTCATCATGCTCCATGTTGAGCAAAGTACGGGTGTTGCAACGCTCGTTTCGCTGTTGTTACGATCTGTCAGTGAACAAAGCTTTCTCGTCATGCAGATCCCGACATACCAGAGATCCGATGGGCGGGGTCGTAGATCAGCGTCTGGGCTAGCAGGTCCAGTCCCGCGTCGTCCAGACCCTTGACCGCATCTTTGAGTTGTATGGCATGCCATTGGGGGAAGGTCGATTTGTAGTCTGGGAGACTTTTCACTCCGGGCCACACGTCCTCGTCGGGCGTTCCCAGGATTCTATGGGCAGCAAGTCAGTTTTCCGCCGGAAGATACAAGATAGTGAGGCGTACCGGAATATCCTGAAGATTTCGTCGATCTCGGAATCACCGGGGAACAGGGGGAGTCGCATCGCCATCTCCGCCAGGATGCAGCCCACCGACCACATGTCGATGGCGGTGGAGTAGTGTCTTGACCCGAGGAGGACCTCGGGCGCCCGGTACCAGAGGGTGACGACCTGAGACGGAGTCAGCTGTGGGTCCGCGTTGATCAACCAAACATGCGTACTTCGTGGGTGTAGGTTCGAAGCGGGATACCGAACGCTCTCGCGAGACCGAAATCTATGGGTCGCCATCAGGACCCACTCACTAGTGTCATGTTCCATGATCCGCTCACCAGCAAGTTTCAGGTTCCCCTCCTTGTTGATCAACAAGTTTTGAGGTTTCAAGTCTCGGTGCAGGATCCGGTGCGCGTGACAGTAGTACAGGCCCTTGACGAGCTGGTATGCGAATTTCTGATCGTCTAAATGAGCATCTATCATGCCATAGATCCAAGATTACCCACCTTGACCATGTTAGGTCCGAGACCGTCCTTGTCGCCGATAGTATCCATGTATTTTTTGAGGTCGAGATCGAGAAACTCAAACACCAGATAGAGTTTCGCATCAGAATGGATGATGTCGAGCAATCTGTCGATAATATCAGCGCCATGTCCTCATCTCGATGGAATAGGATCCTACTCACTTGACGATATTGTCGTCTTTGCTTAACTCCTTCAGCAAAGAAATCTCCCGAATCGAGGTACTTGGTACACCCTCGTCTTCTGCTTCGAGCCTGATCTTTTTGAGAGCAACAAAGTTGCCGGTGGTGAGATCCCGCGCTTTGTAGACGACCCCATATGTCCCTACAGACCGTTCAAATCAGCATACGACATTGCTCCTCGGCCAGCCATCCTCATGATGTTCAACGTTATATCCCCAAGGACCAGTCCTCGCATGTCATGAGAGCAGCACATACCTTCTCCGATCTTCTCCAGCTTCGTGTAGTTGTCCAGCGACATTTTCAGACGAAGCCGAGTGGTTCAAAGTCGATGACTGGAGGAGCAGATCCACACTGTGGATGTTTGCAGTCTGCAAGTTGGAATACAACTAGTTGTTTCCTGGTCTGGTGCGATGATGCGAGGCTGACGTTCGGATATTCTCGTCTGTGAATCAGATGCGTGGGATGGTCACGGCGCAACTACAAGGACCCTAGTGTGCTCTGGAATGCAGCGTTACAAGGGATATAGGTGAACGGGAGGCAAGTTGGATCAGGGCTTGGCTAAACGCGTCGACGCGGAGTTTGAGAACCCCGTTTGAAAGGATTTGCTTCCGTGATCTTACGCGCGGAGATCTGATTATTGTCCGCAAGTGGAGGTCCTCTGGTCCACGGACCCCGTTTCGACTATATCCCACTCTCATCATGCGTCCCTACCACGATGTCTGGCAAGTACATCCCTCCCTCGAGGCGACCGGGGTACCAGCCGCCCGCCTCTACTTCTGTCCCATCTAGGCCGGCGACCTATACCGCAAACGACCTCTCGAACCACTT
>JASZXS010000418.1:0-14590 GCA_035521475.1 Tremellales sp. Uapishka_1 | reverse complement strand
CTCGGACCCCTATTTCCGCGCCCCCCTCGGCGAGTCCGCTCCCGCACACGAAGCGCTAGCTCCGGCTGCACCAAAACGGTCGGACCTCACGACCGAGATGCTCGATCACATCATGGGCAAGTCCGACTCGGTGATCATGAAGGAAAAAATGGCGTATGCTATGGACGAGAAGAACACGCTAGATGATCGCGTAGAGGCACTAGACGATTTCGAGATGGTGGGCTCCAGTGACTCTCTGTACGGTGAAGTCAATGGCTGACAATGTGTCGTTCCAGTTGATTGAACTTATCGATAATGCCAACAATATGGCCATCCTGAAACTGTGGGACTCCATCAAGGTCCTCTTGGCTTCCGAGCACGACGAGATCGTCCGTCACGCCGCCTGGATCTGCGGGACCGCCGTGCAGAACAACCTGAAAGCCCAAGCAGCGGTAAATTCTGCCCCCTTATGCCTTCCAGAGAGACCGCACTGAACTGACCCACCCCAGCTTTACATCCACAACATCTTCCCCATCCTCCTCGCCCTCCTCCAGTCCTCCCGCTCGACCGCCACGCGCGCCAAGGCAGCCTACGCCCTCTCCTCTTCATTGAAGCACTGGCCGCTCGCCGCTTCAGCCCTCGCCTCGTCCTCTGATCTCGGCTACTCGATCCTTTCCGCAGGCGTCCTTGACCCCGCCCCGCTCATCAAGCGCAAGTTCGCCTTCTTGGTCGGCACGCTCGTGATGCAGTCGACCGAGGAATACAAGGGCGACGACATCCCGACCGAGGTCAAGAATCTCCTCGAGGAGCAGCTCAAGAACCCGTCGTCCGAGGCCGAGGGACTCGTGGCAGGCCTGAAGAGGAATCAGGTTTTTGGCAACCTCGTCAAAGGGTCGGAGGAGGAGACGGATGTCGAGTATCAGGAGAATGCGATCCGAGCGCTGGTCAGGGCTCTCCAGGCCGAGGGTTTGGAGGAAGAGGAAAAGACAATTCTGACGGAGAGGTGGAGGGGTTTCAGCGAGGAACAGCGAGAGGAAAGAGGGCTAGGGGGCGAGGATGGCAAGGACATTGACAAGGTCTTGGCTTAGGTTTGTAGACATACACAAGCTGCGGGCCTTATCCCCTTGGCCTGTAACAGTCATCACAATCACATAGATACATGCGTTGCGAACGATGTCAATCTACCATACAATTATAATTATCAACCGTCGTCATTACCTCTTCTCTCGCAAGACAAAAATCACTACGCCAACCAGCAAAACTGCAAACCCAGCTATGAATGCAAATAAAACTAAAACGTCCCTGTAGAGATATCAGCGTGTTTCACCTGTGGTGTCTCGCTTCCGAAGTACCTATAGTAGTTCCCCAGATCGAACCCAAATAGCGTCTGCATGATCACCACCGCGTTGATCTCGATCGCCACGCCATCCAACGTGTCCTGCGGACGATCAGCCGAGACCCGGGGCCCATTCCACTACGGCAGCTTACGATAATCTGTAGCCCCGAGCCGACCTCGTTAATCGAGAGCGCTTCTAACGTGTACCCCAGCGTAGAAAAGTAGCGCAACCAACGCAAGACCGGCGGGATCTGGGACAGGTTCACAAAGAACCTGATATTGCTGTCAGTAGCGCCACACAGAGAGGAGGGGGGCAAAGGCAAACAGTCACGTACCCCGCGTATGTCATGAGGAAGAGGTTACACAGCGAGCTCAGCAAGATGGCGATGCCACCATGTCGGAAAACGCAAGCGAGCAAGAAATTCTGTCGCGAGGTGGTCAGCGCGAGACAATTGAGCAATTAGGATCGACGCACAAACAGCGTCATGCCCATCGAGTATTCCACGAGAATCAAGAGGAATTTGAAGAAGCGTGCGGGCTGATGCGACAGACCGACCACTGAGAGTACGTCAGTACGATGGCTGTCGCCCCGGCTACCTCGACCACCTACTGAAGTACACGATGATGCTGTCCGTCACGCCGAGTCAGCTTCCATTCACCCTAACCTATCTGCCACTCACCCGACAAGTATAGTAGGAATGAGTCGCAGCGGAATAACATCAAACAGTACTCTGCTGAGCAACCATGCGTTCGGCCTATTGCGTTGTCGGCGGATCTTTCCGCACCATACAAAAGGGAGCTCACGAATAAAAACCTGCAGCCCGTTCACGCAGGAAGAGAGATCGAACCTCGACGAGATTGTACAGAGCACTACAGAACCCTTGGTCAGCTGATGCAGTCATTTCATCCTCGACGCGCGAGCTGACCTCAACGACGAAAAGGCTATCAGCGAACCGAGGAAGAACAGACTTCCGACTCTATTCTGGAAGCCGGCGATCGTGAGCCCGACCTTGAAGTACAGCCCGCCGGCAAAGACTCCGATGAGACACGAGAGGAAGAGGTGAGCGACGAGCAATGTCTTGTCTCTGCGTAGCCATCAGCTTCAAATCTGGATCCAATCGACTCAGCAACGGACCGCTTGAGGTTCCTCCATTCCCGCCCCGAAAGCCCCTCGAGCTGCGTCAGGAACGCCGTCGCGCATTCGGTCGTCGTCTTGTGCGTGAAGTCGGCGAGGCTGATCTCTCGCTTGTTGAGCAGCGTCGGCGCCATGGGCGGGTACGCGTTCTTTTCCGCCATGGGACTCTCGACCAGTACGTTCGTCGACGACGAGCCGAGTCCGTTCGCAATCTCGTCGTTGTCGTTGGAATCGCGCGATCCTCCACGGGAGTCGTAGCCCTCGCCGACAGCTTGCGAGCCCGTCGCCAGCCCCTCCAGCGAGGCCGAAGCGATCTCCAACAGGTGATCCGCGACGTTATAATTGTCCGGACAGAACCTGTTCTGCCTCTCAAAGTATTCCACGGGCGCACTGCCACCTTTGCCGAAATACAGTTGTTTGCCATGGGCCAAGAGAACGACTTGGTCGAATGCCTTGTACAGAGCCGAGGAGGGCTGATGGATCGACGCAATGATCGTCGTTTCGTTCTCTGTCGTTAGTGATTTGAGCAGCTTGATGAGTCTCGACGCTGATACGGAATCGAGTCCGCTAGTCGGCTCGTCGAGGACGAGAATATCGGGCGCCGCGACGAGCTCGATCCCAATGGACACGCGTCGCATTTCGCCTCCTGAGATGCCGCGCCGGTCGATCGAGCCGACTCGAGTATGAGCAATATCACTCAGGCCAAGCTGGGCCAAGACCGTCGCGGCCCTTTCCACCTTGATGGACGTCGGGATGTTTTCAGGAAGGCGGAGATGTGCCGCAAAGATCAGAGTCTCAAGAACGGTTGCCGTCGGCGACAGGACATCAGACTGAAGGCCGACCGTCAGTCCAGGCCCACTACGGGAGTTGCAACCCAATACTGACCTGATCAACGTAGCCGACTCTGATCTTTGCTCGTACCTCTCGATCGTCCACAAACGCCACTCTGCCTTCCACTTTTCCTGCCTTTCTCTTCCCCGCGAGAATGTCGACCAACGTCGATTTGCCCGCCCCGCTTGGCCCCAGAATGCAGCAGAATCCTCCCGGGGGCAGCTGACCACACACATCGCGAAGCACCACCTTGCCTCCGTTCCGACCGACATTGTCTCCCTTTTCGTTCATGATCTCGGTTCCGCCTGCGCCTGCGCCCTTGACCCACCGATAAAGAGATGCTCCCGGACGCGATCGCGGGTTCACCTCGTAGCCTACACTGGACCAGGTGATTCCTACTCCGCCAGAAGGAGGCAGTGCGCCATCGGCCTTGAGGCCTCGTCGAGCTCGTTTCTGCTGCCACCAGCCCCACGCGACCAAAACGATGGCCGCCAGAAGGAGGACTCCGACAACGACCAAGCCCGCAATCACGCCCCCGCTGAGGGCGGTGGATGTCGGTGCCGCTGCCACACCCACTGCCGCGTCGATCACGTACTGCTCGACGCATTCGCCAAAGGAGCACGAGGTCAATTGGAGTCCTCTGGAACCGAACAGAGTTTCGAGCTTGGCCTGTTGGAACGCACAGGTTCCAAGAGGGGAACAATCGATGGTCAGCGGTCCTCCCAGGCCGTTGATGACCGGCGTCAAGTCCAGGGCCTGGATGACAGTGAGTTTCCCGCAAGATACCGAAACCGTGGACTTACACTGGTCGGATCGCAGAACGTGGTTCCGTTCCGGCAGGTGCATTCCAGCGTCGGACACGTCCATGTGGATCCATTCGCGCTCGCGCCGCTTCCCTGAACTGTGTCGAGAGTCTGATTGCACCCACTGGCGGAACAGAAGAACTGCTCGGTACCATCGTACCACAGCTGCGCAAAGACCACTGCGTCTCCTCCGGTCAATCCCGCGGAAGTAAGCGTACTTTGTCCTCCGGGCGTGAGTGATCCATTGAGCGTCCGCGTGATGGTGAGGGTCGAGGCGAGCGGGAACACGCTTTGCAACAGGGGCTGGACGACGGAGCAGGAAAGCTGGGAGGAGGCATAGGTTTCGGGAACGTTCGAGCACGTCATGGTCGTATTCAGGCCCGTCGAGGTCGCGGCCGTATAGAGCCTTGACAACGACGACGAACATGCCGATGCGGAGGTGCAAACTGGGCACAAAATTCAGCTCGATCGCAGCCACGCCCGTGAAAGTCGGCGCCTCACCCGTGCACCCGGGTCCTTGCCATCCACTATCGCACGCGCAACTCCCCGCCGAGATATTACCCAGCGAGGCCGTACCGGGCGGTGCGATGCTGGTGGGGGAGTAGAGACTGCCCCCGCAGACGGGCAAGTTGCAATCGTTGCTCGTTCCCGGAGGATTGAAGCCCGGCGGACAAAGGCAGGCGGAATCGGACGCGGTCCCGTAGTTGGAGCATGTCTGCGCGTTCGAGACGCCCAACAACGCCAGCGCGGGAATAAGCATCGTGCGGTTGCGTGATGGCATACGAGCCTTTTTGTCGATAGTGTAAGGGCGATGAGATGGAGAATCAGAGATGGACAGACGGTCAATCGATCAACCCGGAAAGTCGAGCGGTCCAGGCACGGAGACCGTGGACCTCCTTGTTCAGACACCGCCTTCTTAATTGCACCTTTCACGCACTGCACAGACCCCTTTACACGCCAGAACACACACACAAGCGCGAAATAAGGAGCCGAGGGGCCAAGGGCAGCCTGGTCCACAGTAGACGAGGACGTCGAGCTGTCTGGCAGACCGGTCCTAACCGGAACGAGGATCCACCCCACATCAAGGCACACTTACGCAACCTGCTTCCGTTCCTAATCGGACCCCCAACAATTAATCCCCGGTCCACCATCAGTCCGTCCCAGAACGGTATGACCACGCTCAAATGCATATGCAGATACTGTCAACAACCTCTCCCTCTCCTTTATATCTTTCTCGGCGCACGCAGATCAAACACCCCCGTCCCGCTCGAGCTCGGTTTGCCCATGACGATCTTGGCAGCGGGCGAGCTGAGATCGTCGTAATCACCATGCAGCGTCGCTTCCGCCAAGAACGAGACGGTCGTTTCGAACGAGGCTTTGAGCAGAGGCGACGACTTGGTCGCTATGCCCGTTCGGTTGAACGGTCGGAAACCCCCCGCGTGCGTCTACGACGTGGACGTCAGCATTACGTCTCCTCCCGAACGGTCAAAGCAAGACACCCACCATGTAGTCCGCAATGATGGTCAAGTGGCGGTAGTTGACCGCGATGCCATACGCCCCAAACACGCCCGACATCTCATCGATGATGGCTCGACGGGCAGCTTCCACACCGTACGTCATCAAGATCGCGTGAATGTCATTCGAGGCGAGTTTGTCCAGGTCGACCAGCTCGTCCGCCAGAGCCCACATGCCACGGAGATTCGAGCCTTCCGTGATGAGCGTGCGCTGCGAGCGACATACCCATCAGCGTGTCTTCTCCTGCCTGTCCACCAACAAATGAGGCTCACCGTAAACTCTCCTTTGTCGGAAAAGATCTTCATGCACCGGTTCAGGTTCTCGACCTCATGGACCACGGCCGAGCGGCATGTTCGCTCGATAATGTCCACCAAGAGCAGCTTCTGCGCACTTCCGGGGAACTGTCCTCTTGATAAGCCTTGCCCAAAGTCTCACTTGCAGTCACTGACCTCGATCTCGAACTGGCACGACTTGCCGCCGTGCACGTCAAAGCTGAAGGCCGTGGCATACTTGCTTGCCTTGATGAACAAGTCGGCAAGCTCGTCCGCCTTGGCATCCTGCACCGCCTTGGCCGTCGCGTCCGCTCCATCCATGTCCTCGTCCTGCTCCGCGTTCTCCTCCAGCCCCTCGACATAGTCTTCGAGATCCCCGACGCCGGAATCCGAGTCTTCGCCATCGTATTCGTGCTGGATCGCCTGCATCTTCCGCTTGAGCTGATACGAGTCCTGGTCGTCGTCGTCCAATTCGTCGTCGCGCCCTCGTCGTTCTTGTCCTTGAGTAATCTCCTCGTCCTCGCCGTCGGCTTCGCCCGATCGCACCCTCAATCCCTTTCCGACCCCATGCAGATCCTGCGACATGGTCTTTTGCGCCGCCCGGATCTCGGCCGTGATCTCGCGACGGAGCCGCAGACCAAAGTTGAACGCGAGCGATTCGTGCAGCTGCTCGACCGTGATCTGATACTCGTCCATGTACTCTTTCGGCGGGTAGAAATCCAGCAGGACGGTGTAATTTCTCAATCGCGAGTTGTTGGCTTCGACGGATTTACCAGACAGTCGTTCCGTTACCGTGACCTTTTCCACCACTTGCGACAACGTCAGTCGCGAGACCTGCTTGATGAAGGTCTCGACGTGTTCTGCTGAGATCTCTTCGCGCAGCGGTAGCTTCATCGTCGGCGTCGTCGGGTTTGCCGAAGCAGTCATGACGATTTCTCTCAGACGCGGGATACCAAGCGTGACGTTGGCGGCACCGTGTCCAGCCAAATGAAAAGTATTCAGCGTCATCTGCGTGGACGGTTCTCCCACACTGAATCGGGTCAGTCATGGTACTCTCGCTGTTCTTGGAGACTCACCCCTGAGACGCCAATAAGCCGACGGCCTCTCCCGGCTCCACCAGGCTCCGCATGTATCGCATTTGCGCGAGCAGCATAAACTCCTTGCTCGATACCCTCTGCGAGCTGTACGGCGACGGTACCTGCTGTTCCGATTTCTTCGCAGCAATCAAGCCCTGCGGGTTCCTGTCGGTGTATTCGCGCAGCTTCTTCGCATACGTCTCCGACATGCTTCCGAGGTATCTCGACGGCGAGAGGACCGAGAGCACAGGCTCGTACTTCGAAGGCTTCTTTAGCGCCGACTTCATATGAGAAGTCGCCTCCTTCTCTTCGACTTTGCCCTCGATATCTCCTGGTCGGAAACGCTGGATCAGCGAGTCGTGGTTTCGGACCGCAAAGTCGAATTTCTCCATGTGGACCTGTTTCGTCACGTCGAGCGCGTCTTCGCCGTACAGGAACTGCAGGACCGACTGGTCCGCGTCTCGGACGGTATGGTCGTAGTGCACGCGAACACCTTCGAGATGCTTGATCAGACATCGTTGCAGGTACCCCGATCGCGACGTCTTGACGGCGGTATCGATCAGACCTTCTCGACCGGCCATGCAATGGAAGTAGTACTCCTGCGGTCGGATGCCCGTCAAGAATCGGTTGGCGACGTATCCTCCAGCTCTGGCCGCTGTGTCGAACGGCTTGAACGATGGCAGCGTTTTACCCGACACCATCGTAGGCACTCGTCGACCTTCGAGCGCCTGTTGTCCAAGCAGCGTCGAGATTTGGGTCGCGTTCACCTTGGATCCCTTGGCTCCGGAAATCGTCATGGTCTGCATGTTGTTTTCGGGGAACGGCTTGACCAAATGCCCGGGGACGACGATGTTGTTGATTTTGGACGTCGTCTTGTTGAAGGCGGATTGCATGACGGCGTCCAGTCCAGCCATCAAGTTGTCATCTCGCAGTATCTCTTCCAGGCGGATCGCAAGATTCTTGGCGGTTTCGGGATCGGTGATCTTGGATCCTTCGGGCAAACCCACGTATTTCATCGCTGCCTCGGCACCATCGTTCGACGCGTCTTCCAAGATCTCCTTACGCAGCTTCTCCCCCTCGGCGGTGAGAACCAAATCGTCCATTCGACAGGTGAACGCTCGGTGTTGGAGGTATTTCGTTAATAATCGACTGAGGACGCCCAAGAGTCGTCCAGCTGTCGGGGCGCCGTAAAGCTCGTGAACGGAATGGACGAGACCGAACGCCGAAGCTCCGTATTGCGACTTGTCCAGCACACCACAAATCAGGTGGCCATCGAGGAAGATGACGTTTTCTTCAGACATGTCCGGGTCTGACGAATCGTCCCTCGCCCACAGTTTGTTCATGATCTTATTTCGAGATGTCAGGTTGAGACCCTTGGCATTGGACGGCGTGAGATTGGTC
Source organism: Tremellales sp. Uapishka_1 (assembly GCA_035521475.1). NCBI lineage: Eukaryota > Fungi > Basidiomycota > Tremellomycetes > Tremellales > Tremellales sp. Uapishka_1. The sequence continues at coordinate 6,242 of JASZXS010000418.1, read as the reverse complement.
AAGATCGTTGACATCTACTCCTGTCAGCTGGAACCCCCTCTCCGTTGGCTTGCCAGCTGCTTACAACTTGTTTACCCGTCCACATCGCCTTTGGTTTCCAGATCGCAGGTGGTAGCGTGATAATCCTTCCCCCTCCAGAATAATTGCCCTCGGTCCTCAACGCGCCATAGATCAACTGGAAGTACTCGTCCCGGGTGAAGAAGGTGGATTTGTTGCACATCCAGACACCGGCGACGACGTGGTCTTGGATCAACCCTCGAAGCGGGTTACCTGACGTGGGGACGAGGTACTGATTGTCGGTATTGGCGATCATTTGCGCTTCGGCTCGTGCGACCTCGTTTTCTGAGATTCCGTCAGCGCTTTTCCGACTGCTTGCTGCCCGACTTACGAGGGAAATGAATGTTCATCTCGTCACCATCGAAATCGGCGTTGTAGGAGTTACTGTCCATTGTCAGCTGAGCTCGGGCCATTTGTCAACCTGGTTTAGCTCACCAGTTCGCGTAGTGCATTCTGATCGTCTTTTCACCCAACAGCACTTTGACTCTGTGCGCCATCATACTGGGTTTATGCAGCGTAGGCTGTCGGTTTAGGATGACGACGTCGCCGTCTCTCAGATGTCGGTACACCTTCTTGTTGAGCGTAGGCGGACCCGACGAGCTTCCAGCCGCGTACACGTCGCCCTGCGGAGTCAGCAGCTGGTTTGCAATAGCAGTCCGTTGTTCCACCGTCGTTCGATCCTAAAGAGATGTAAGCTTCAGGCTAGAGAATATAGGCCTAACGTACAAGAGAAATTTGTGTGCCGTCTTCGTTCTGGACCAGCGAGGCGCCTGGATGGACTTTGGGACCGTTGATGACGAGCTGTCGGAGCTCGTGAACATTCTGCTGCGTGACCGGTTCGGGATAGGTCAACTTCTTGGCAAAGACAGGCGGGATACCGATCTCGTTGGTCTCGATATTGATGTCTGGCGAAATGACTGATCGGGCGGCGTAGTTGACTCGTTTGCCCTACGAAGATTAGCTTCTCCCTCTCAGCGACCAAGCTCACCATCATGTGTTTCCTGAACAACCCCTCTTTCTTCTCCAGCACTTGCTTGACACCTTGGGGCGGCAGTTTTCCCTGTCGCATGATGGTCGGGTTTTTGCTCGAGTCCATGAAACTATTGACATCGTTCTGGATCCGGATCAAAGCCTCCAGCAACAGCTCAAACGTCCTCGACCCCTCGGCCTTGGCGATCGCGTCCAGGACCATCTCGCCACGTTCCGCCCGACCCTGGTCGATCAAACGCTGATTCAGTTCCTGGATCCGTTGACAGGTCGTGATGGCGGCCGATAATAACGAGTTTTGCGAGTTTTCGAACAGCTCGTCGCCCATCTTGGCGGCGGGGCGGAATCGCGTTGGGGGGACAGGAATGACCTGCATGAAGAAGATGTCGGCCGTGACGGCCGTGTGTTTGGCCGACTTGTCGCGAGACGGAGCACCGTGTCTCTGATAGAGGAGGTTGCAGATCTTGGGCTCCTTATTGAATAACAGTTGCAGATGCGAACGGACTTCGGCTGGCGGCACGACACGTTCCCTCCTTCCCCGGGCGCCCTTCACTTGTCCACTCGCCGTTTTGGCCGGGCCCTCTTCTGCTTCCTGCGTGTCCGAGTTCACATCTTCACCCTCGGATTCTGACGGCTCCTCTTCGTCCAGATCCATCGCATTGTCCTCGCCCGCCTCCGATCCACTGCTGTTGGATGCCGAACCAGCCTCGTAGCCTTCGTCGATATCGTTCGCATTGAGAGCCTTTTTCGACTTTCTGAGGAAAGATTTCCCGTTACTCAGAACGGCGGGTTTGGAGACTCCAAGGGTAGCGTTGGCCAGTTTCTGCTTTGGCGTGAGGTCGTATTCGATGAGTTTGATGGATTTCTCTTTGCGGAAAGTATTACCGTATCTGCCATTCCGTCAGCTCCCCCGAACCTTCCGTCCACTCCGTGAGACGGAACTCACGCTAAACAATGACTGCATTTCGCATAGCCCTTCCTGCCAAACTCTCCCAGCACCTTTTTCCTTTCCTCGTACACCAATCCATCTTTGTAGTCGTCTCCCGTTGCTCCTCCTTTGCGTGCTTTCTTGAGCACAGCCTCGACATATGCCTCCAATCGGGCTATGAATGCTCCCACAGACTCGGCCGGCAGCGCTGTCTCCTGAATGTCGTCTCCGTCCTCGTCCAGCGATTCTTTCCCCGCTGGGTGGAACTGGGCCACGTAGTAGGATTCTTCCAACAGACCGGCATCCAGTAAGCGCAATCGAGCGACATAGCGTCGGAGCTATATTGACAACGTGAGCGAGAGAGGAGACTGATGAGGATCGACTAACGATAATTTCTGGCATCTTGAAGTGATGACAAAACAGGCAGATTGACCGCAGCAGCGAATAGCACTGATTCATGAAAAGAGGATGGTAGACGGGCGTCGGCAGTTCGATGTGTCCGAAATGACCCGGACAGGCGAAATACGACAGGTGACATGTTTCGCAGCTGATCAACATGGCTTCAGCAACATTTCACCAGAGTATCGTTTGTAAAGGCGTACACATCCCGAGTACTCATCGGTCCTAACTTCGGATCATACAGTCCCCCCTTTGTGGGGAGATTGAGGTTGTCTAGCAAAATCGGGTTATCGATCTTCTGGACGGATATCCCTCTAATGTCGGCGGTGGACAGAAAAGAGAAGGATATCGACGACACCTCGGTGTGGAGGGAGTGAGCGATATCCATTTTGGCGGTGTACTTTTGGGTATCGTGAACGGGTAGACGGAGCGAGAGTTTGGGGGGGGTTTGCTATCGCTCCCTCGCTGTGGGATGCTGGATGTCAATTCAGCCTCAAGGCAGCGAGAGTTCAAAAGATTTCCGCGAGCAACGGAAGCTAAAAGTCGGAACCGCTCGATTACGTAATTCTTTCCCGGTTGTCCGGCGAAGCGGTGAGATTGGGACCAAATGGGTGTTCCCTTCCAGATCGTTTTACAGCAACATTACATAGAGTAGCACAGCCCTTGACTGCTCGCAGTATCCAGCAGGTCGGGTAGTCATCGAATCTGCAAAGAGCTGCAGTATTGGTAATTGGTCCGCAGGCCATTGCAGTAATCGCCATGTCCGCATCGACCATCGACGCGTGAGTTTACACCCTTCTCAAACTCCCTCTGACAGACTGCACAGGCAGTTTCACCGAGCAGTCGACATCGTACAAAGGTCAGCTTCAGCCCGAATATCGTGTTTTCCAATGTAGCTGAATTTATGCAGCCTGCCGAAGGGTGGACCCCTGCAGACGAGCTATGAGGAGAAGCTAGGGCTGTACTCGCTGTACAAGCAGGGTCAGCTTGTTTTCCCGCCGGGTGGGATTCTCTCACGGCTCAAATAGGCACCGAGGGGGACATCTCGATCTCCCGACCGGGAATGCTAGACATGCTCGGACGAGCGAAATGGTGGGCTGTTGCGTTCTCAGGGCCTGAGGCTCAGATCGATGACCGCGGGATGTAGGGATTCCTGGAACAAACAACGAGGAGTGGACAAGGTCGAAGCGAAGCGACTATACGTCGCTGCATTACTGAAGGTGCGTCGTGTCTCCCTCGTTTTCCCAGTGACTGACGAAACGGCAGATCCTGCGCAAGTATTCCGAGCGAGAGTCTGCCCGGGGGTTCATACGGGAGCTGGAAGAATTCGGTGAGACAATCACCGCTGTGAAACACGAGGCAGCGTATTCATTGACAACAAACAGTTCCAGAACGACCTGCGTCGCCCGCATCTTCCACCTCGTCCTACCATTCGTCCCAAGCATCTCCACCCGAATCGCGATCGCCTATCCTTTTTCCTCCCCCTGATCCATCTCTGCCCGCTCCAGACGTCGCCCCCGAAATCGTCCCTCCGTCAGCGTTATCCTCGTCACATCGCTCGCTGCTCAATCTCGCCCATGCCCTTCCTCCGACGTCGCGCTCCCGCCCACAGAGCTCGGTCGGCGGGTGGGAGCGAAAGGAATCGATCAACTCGTTCCGACCGATCCGAGGGACCTCGACGTCTGCCGCGCTGGGATTTGTGTCAGAACAACATCAACCACAGCCCTTGATGCGGGATTACGGAACGCCTGAGGCGCAGTTCCAATTCACCTCACCCTACCTCGGGATTCAGCAGCCTACCCCTTCGTATCCATACCCCACCCCGAACCGACCTGCTTCAGCGTCGACGTTCCACCAACCCCAGAGCCTGAACTTAGCTCAGACCCTACAGGCCATCCAGACGTCTCTCTCGGCATTGCACGAACGGCTGTCAACGTTGGAGAAGACACAGGCCATGATTCTCAGGCGGGACGAGCGCAAGAAATCGTGGTTCTGGGGTAGCAAGGAGGACGAAGAGCTGGACGAGATGGAGGACGAGAACGATAGGAGACGGTATGGTCAGGTCGATATCGGCGTGAGGGCCAAACAGGGACTGAGTTTCCGCGTGGCATGGGGACTGATCCATGCCGTCAAGCGAGCCATGCTCGATGTCGGAGTAGGGATGCTGGTCGTCTTGGTGGGCGTCATTGTCTTCGGCGGCGGATGGCGACGAGTGAGAGGAAGACTGCTGGATTATCGAAGGAAGATTTCTCGGATGTTGATCAAGGCCATCGAGTAGAGGGCTACAGTTGTACGTGCTCGATATCATCATGAGCGAGGATCCGTTGTCAATAGTATGGATGCATAGTATACAATCGTTTCTCGGGTCGAGTCGGTCTCTAGAAGAACCGATACCACATGAAGAGGATGAAGAAGAAGCCTATCCCACCGACCGGCGCCCATTTCCTCAACAAAGCCTGGAGATTGATGTTTCGCGCCGCTTTTCGGTACTTGGCCGACTCGGACTTGAGCGATGTGGACAGATGTGACATGCCTACCGTCGTCAGCTGGTTCTCCCGAAGTGCTTCTGTTGTGCAGCTCACGGTCCAAGCTGTCTCCCCGCCACAGCAGATCCTCCATGTTTTTCGTCATGATTCGCGTGACGTCCTGCAGGTCCTCGTTCAATTTATCCATGTTGTTGCTCGGTCCGGCGGACGATCCGGCGCCCTGCGTCAACGTCCTCGAGTCCCGGTACAGGCGCGTCGTTTTTGAAATGAAGGTGTCTGCAAAAGCAGACAGGGGTCAGTACAAGATTCCCATGATCCACTTCGGATCCCCAGCCGCCGCGACTCACCGAATCCCATGAACGCATACGGTCTCGTCGCGGTCTCGATCTTGCCCTCGTAGCTGCGCTGAAACTCCTTGGACAGCTCATCGAGGTACGAAAAGGCAAGCTTGCGCGGGTAGGAGGCGTCGCAGATGCACATGTAAATCACCGTATGGACGATCAAGTAGCTGCGGCGTGTGAGCGCGAACAACGGAGCTGGAGCAGATAGAAAGAACTCACTGCAGGGTATACGCGCCCGACTCGATCGAGCATGCCGGCTCCGAGTTGGCGTTCAGTCGACGAAAGACGAGCTTGGATTGTTGCTTGTACTCTGTCAGAGCCTTTTCGGTCTGTCCGTGCTGTCAGCGAGACGCAAGGAGGAAGCGAGCAGAGCGGCCTACGTTCTCGTCGTCGACCGAGGCGGCGAGAGGGAGCGCATCGGAAACTCTGAATATCGTGGTGGATCTGACCATGCCGGTGGAGTATGCAAGGGGATACTGTGGACTGGCTCGAGAGTACAAGAGGCGGACAAGTGGAAGTGGAAGGAGGTGACGAGCCGGCATCTTAGGTGAGAGGGGCAGATACGAGATCACGTGATGAGTTTAGATTACAGTGCGCTCGTTTGATGCAGACCCGCAAAGGACCGCCACCCAATGTTCTTTGCGGAATAACAATCGATGAGCGATGATGAAGGATTCGACACGGAAATCGAGCTGATCGAATCATCGCTCCTCCCCGCCGAGTCGCTGGCAATAACGTCAGCTGGGTGGCCGAGGGAGATCAATATTCACAGTGACTCGAGCAGCTTGTCTCTGCATGTCAACGTACAAACTGGGTATCCGCACCAGAGTGCAGTGGAGATCACAATCAAGGGTGGAGATGTCGGACGGGAGGAAGCAGAGGCGTGGAAAGACTGGACCCGTGCTCGCATGACCGAGTGGGACGAGTTTGGAGGGTGGGTCGCAGAGCTGAGAGGGGGTCTTGACATTGACTGATTCGACTAGATACCCACTCTACCAGATCCTCACAGCCCATTTCCTCCCCCTCCTCGCACCCTCTCCCCCC
>JASZXS010000417.1:0-14615 GCA_035521475.1 Tremellales sp. Uapishka_1 | reverse complement strand
TCTTTGCCCAGCCCACGACTTTTCCCTCGATGCCCTCAACGATCGCTGCGAGACATCTGCCGTAGATGCTTTCCTGCTCTGAACCCCACTTCCACCCGCCCACGACCGACGGGTCTTTGCCCGCCAGCACGGTATGTAAGGTCATGCCCGAGAAGAAGACGAATGGAATCATGTGCGTGACGAGCTCGTCGCCCGTCCCGTGCACCGTCAACAAGAGACTCTGGGCGAGCAGCTGCGAGTCGGTCAGGGTCGACGTCAGCTGGGAGACCAGGTCGCAGTTTCGATTGGTCAGGAGCGGGAACGTGAGCGCCGTGTCGTTTGCCTTCTTGTCCTTGCGGTCGAGTTCCAATTTCCACTGCGTAAACGTCCCGATACAGCTCATCAGCACGGCCTCCAACTCGGTCCGCCTCCACATGTCTTGATGCGTTCGAAGGGCCGCTTCGAGGACGCAGAATCGAAGCGCGGACACTAGAGGATGATAGGCCGTCGGGAGCGAGCGTATCGCAGTCGTGTCGGAGTGGAGGGGCTCGGTATACAGTTTCAGCTTAGCCGAGAGCGGCAAGAGACACGGAGGGGTCGTATCCGGCAGCGGGGAGAGCGCCAGTCGAGCCGAGGAAATCTTGTTGGAAGATCCCTGGCGAGACCACTCGATGATGGTCCGAGAACTCGTGGGGATTGCAGGCTCGCCGTCGTCCCCTTGCGCATCTGCATGGTCCCCGTCCACGTCCAGCAGCGCTCGCGCCGCCAGGTCTTCCTTCCAGCTCGCCAGTTCCTCGCCAAACATGGGCGGCCATCGCAGTTCCCCCAAACCCATCTCCGTAATCTCCCACGCCTTCTGCCGTATCGCTCGTGACCCTGGACTGGCTCTATGTGAGGGCGTCTGCGGATCCTCGAGGATGGACCAGAGATAGACCCGATCGGGATGGAGATATCCCGACGCCAAGGTCGGGATCAGACCTGACTTGCGAGCCCGGGCATACGCTCTCCGGGCCTTGTCGATTTCGGTCAGTGTGATTGGCGGAATCGACGTCTCGGTTGAGCAGACGCCGTCGATCCCCCCGCAAAAGGGGTACAGGTCGCAGCAGTCGGTGGTATTTGGTAAGATGTATTGAAACATCGAGTTGATCATCGAGTCTACCAAGTCGTTGAAGGTTTGCTCGTTGAGGAAATCCCGAGTGGCGAGCTTCTTAACAACCCTTTTGACCAGGTCGACGGCTTGGTCGCCTGGATCGACGCCCGTTTTCTTCGGCTGAAATGTGTGCTCGCGCAGAACCCTCGCCACCTTTTCGACTTTACGGACCGCCGTCTCGCCAGCATCGAAAAAGTAATAGACCGCTTCGGGAGGCGTATAGTCGGTTCCGATAAGCGAAGCAAAGAGGGGTAGGGAGCCAGCAGAGATGCGTAGTCGCTTTCGTAGCGCATCCGGGGCAAAGCAGACGAGAACGAGCGTCGGGTTGGAAAGGTGGGCAGGTGGGAGAAGGGTGGAGGTTTTGACGGAAGAGGGGCTGCGACGGGAAACTGTGGTGAACCCCCCGGGGGTCGATTCCGGCGACGAGACATCTTCCTCGCCTTCGATCCACATCATCATGTCAAGGGGACAGTATCCGCCCATTCGACCACTGGTCGCGCCGATCAAGATGACAAAGTCGGAATCTTTGCCCAGCACATAGCCGCCGAGTGTATCGGCGAGCGCGACGCATTTCGCATCGGCCTCGCCGTACGGGACAATGTGGATGGCGACGTCGAGAGATGCTAGAGCGTAAAAGAAGGTATGGGAGGCAAACGGCGGAAGGATCGCCGAGCTATGCGAGAAAGATGGGGACGAGCGGGAGGCAGGAGAGGTAGTAAAGAACAAGCGGGATGTGGTGAGGTTTCGCTGGAAGCGGTCAAGAAGGGTGGTGTGTTTATCGGGCGGCGCAGTACCTAGCAAAGCGATTCAGAGGCTTCTAGGTCGTGACGAAAGAAGAGCATACCATCAAAGACGAATGTCGGTTCCAGGCCGACCGAGCGCCAGGACTCGACCAGTCGGCTGACCAACTGATAGAATCGCAGATACTCCCCTCCAGAGGTCCATGGCAGACAATCGAGGTAGAGCTGAAAGATGACCCTAGGTTGATCAGGTCGGCTTCAAAACTCTCACTTACCCCCACGCATCGACGACTACAGCGACTTGGCCTCGCTCGGCGGCTCCATTTCGATCGAGGTGGATGGACGAGCAAAGCGATTGGCGGTTCTCTTTGAGAAATGTCTGTAGCCCCTTGACGCCCATTGGGTGGGGAGAAGAGGTTATCGCGTGCTGGAAATTCCTGGGAGGATGACGACGATGAGGTGGCGTCTGAGCGTTGTGTCTTGTTTGGTCTGGGAGCCGAAGGACTGCCGCCTCGGATGGAGAAGATTATGAGGTACGAGGGGCCATAGACAAGTGTAGATATGAAAGCCCAGATGAATGACAGGATATGGGCGATGCAGACTGAATGACAATGAGGGAAAGATCTTCGGAGGGTTTATGCTGTATTAACTTTTTGGCTGGATAACCGTCAAGGAACCCGGATTGCATACCCGTACTACTTTCACTCACTGGCCATCGTGAGCCGTCGTCTTTGAAGCAACACTATCGATCTGTTCGTCTAGATCCCCGCTGTTTTCCAGTCTTCGCGCGGATATTCCACTCCAAGTCTGTCACGTCCATTCAGCCTCCTCGGCGTCCCCGCAAGTGGAGGGATACAGAGCCGCCCCTTGGTTTCACCATTTCGCCCTTCATATCAGACACGCCCATGCTAGAGTGAACCCGTTCCCTGTCGATCGTTCAACTCAAGTCCCGATCACCATGGACCATCTCCATCAAGATTGGTATTCCCCTCTGTACCGCGATACCAACGACCTCGGCCTCGGGCAGGACTTTGAAACCTGGCAACAAGCTCAAGATCCATCGCCATCAATCGACCCAGAGTCGGAATCGAGCTCGGTATCCACACCATGGGTCGCAACGCATCACGCGCCAGAAGTCGGAATCGCCCAGAGCACTGGGTCGGGCGAGGGTCAGTGGATCGAACCAAAAGGCATGTTCAATCCCCTTCTGCCCTTTCTGGCTATAAACTACTACGCAAGGAGCTGTCCTTTTGGGCCTACTGTGTCACAGCGTCGCTAAGGCCATAGGGCTGCGGCGCGCTTCCCTCCTTTCGAGACTTGCCCTATTATTCAAGCATCATTGGTGCGTCAGAGCTGATGATTGATCCATCTTCCCAATCACCCGTTTCTCCCACTGTTGCTCGTCGTCACTACCAATCTGCGTCGAATAGCAGCTCTGCAGCCGCAGCTCTCATCGCACCCGTCCAACACGTGAGTTGATTTTCTGGCCTCCTCATCGAAGAGTCGCCAATCAATCCTTGGTCCTATTACCGTCGGCTTGCTGACATTCGCAAAAGAGCGCTGCAAGAAAGGGCATCTCTTGCCTCGGAGACGAGCCTATTTCACGAGACCAGCATCAGCAGTCAGTCGACTTGCTTGTCGAGGAAGGATCGCTCATCAGCCAACGACTACCAGCAGGCACGAGCGCAGCCGACACCTCCTCGGCGACCCCTCTCAAGCGCGGGATGTGGGTGCGATTCTCCAACCTGTGGCAGACGATGCTGATGCACCAGCACTCTCCACAGGGCGTGCTCTTTCTGTCGACGACGCAAACTGGCAAGTCTGCCGCAGAGATTCAGCTGCCCCTCCTGACCAATGCTCTCATAGCGGTGTTCTGGAGACAAACCTGTCTGTGGGAATTGCACCAAGTTCAACAAGGTGTGCGAGTATGGACCGCCGTCCGGGGATGTCAGGCCGATCAATGTCCAGACTTCACTCGGTCAGTGTCATCGATTGGTTCCCTAGTGGCTAGTGGAACTAATTGCTGCAGCAGAGGGACCGCAGATTCCTCAGCCACCGTCGTTCTTCAACACTCAGCCTCTGGTCCAAGGCGTACAGCCCCGGACCGCGAGTCTCGATCCGTCTGCACTCATATTCTCGGATCCCCTGCATGGCGGCTACGATCCGACTAACAGCTACGACTCATCGGGATTCATCTCCTTTGACAACCTCGCTTATCAGCCGCTGCAACCCCAGCTTCCCGCCAGCTTCGCGCAGCAGTACAACTTCCCCACAGCTACACCGGCGCGGTCCTCGTACGACCCCCTGGCGTTCTCACAGTATTCCACCCCGCACTCAACCCTTCCCCAGGCCTCTCAGCCTTCCCCCTTCGCAGAATACAATCTCGGTGCTCTCGCCCCTACTTCCTCTCCCTTCCCACCCGTAAAACCGCCGATCGATCGATCCGGTTCCTCCTTTGCCGGTCCATCCCGCACACCGTACCCGGCCATCCCCCCCACACCGAGCGATTCAACACCGCCCATATGGTCGTCCCTGGTAGATCCCAAATCGCCTCACTCCCTCCACCAGCCCGTCGTCGCTGCTTCGGCAATGTATCCAGAGGCTTCCTCCTTGCACTACATAGCCGGAACCTCTGACCCAGTCGATGGCCTCTCTGAGCGACTTGGCGAGTTTCTCTTCAGTCCGACGGAAAGTATCGTCACGAACGATCAAGCGAGGAAAAAGAAGAAGACGCCTCGTCAGCCCACTGGAGCGCGCTACGAGAACTCTGGCAACGCCCTGATGGCCAGTCGGTGGGAATCCGACGGACTGCTGGATTCCGCCCGGACGCTCCTGTAGGTTTGTCGATTCGAGCAAGACTAATTGGCAGGTTGGATTGCTTCCTCGCACACTCGAGACTGTTTTTCGAATTGAGCGTTCCCCGATTTCAGTATAGAATGACATTCGCGGATCGTCGGCGGCCCTCGCCCGCGCTTCTGAATGCTATGGTGGGCTACTAGGTGATCACAGGACCCTCGCTCATTTCAAGTCTCGTAGTATCTATGGGCGACGAGGATGTCGCACTCGCCACAGTCGTCCTCGATGGAACCGCATTTTTTCCAGGCCGCATGTCAAAGCCTCGACGCGACGAGTGCATCGAGCGATCGACTGATGGATGCCATTCGTGCGGCCATGCTCCTTGCTGCTTACTCGTATTCGAGCGGGCGACATCACGAAGTGAGCTCGTTATTTTACCACGCGCGATCCGTGCAGTGCTGAACTTCATGTAGGGTTGGATAATGGCTGGTCGAGCTGTCAGGTGAGCTGCTTGCATTCACCTAGAATCATGCTGAAGCGCATCAGACTGGTCCTGTCAACGGGGTTGCATCAGATCTCCTCTTGCGTATTCAAACCAGACCCACCACGCGATCCGTTCTTGAGGAACAAAGTCTTTCTCTTGCCGCCGCCGCAGGACGCCCTGGAGTTGGGCGAGAGAATCCACACATTGTGAGCTCGTAGTTGGCGAGTCTTTTGGTCCAGCTGACGTGATAATCAGCTGGTGCACGTTTGCGATCGATAGGTGTGGAGCCGTCGGGACAGGGTTTCCATCGGGAATGAAGGACGAGGATATCAAGACGCCGTTCGCGCGACCTTTGGTCGAGATCGCGTCGGTACGTCGCGGAACCGAGCGCACGGCAGAATCTGACATGGGTCGAAGAGGAGCGTGTCGGAGAGAGACGATTACACCGTCAAGGATCTGTATAAAACGTCGTTCCAGATCCATCCAGAAGGCGACTCGCCCTAGTAAGTCCAGAAACATGGCCGAGTGACGTAGGCTGATGATGAGCTCCAGCACGAAATGGGTCAAATGCGTGAGTATTCTAATCGGTTAAACAAGGAGATAACCAACTGGCGATCAGGTGGCACTGCTCGAACGGGCTTGCAAGTTGGCGTTTCTGGAGCCCGAATCCGCCTCGCCCTATTCTACAGCCTGGACGGCGTTTGCTGCCAATCCCGTGTCGACTCCTCCGCCCGCATGGCTGGACACGCCGGAATTCCGCAATCCGACCGCGTTCGAGGAGTCGAAATTGGGGTTGCAGCAGTTGGTCTTGTCGATGGGCGAGGAGGGAGTGTCGCCCGTGGAGAGGAAGAAGCGAGCCGATGTCGACAACGTCGAGCTCTTCATCCCCACGCACACGATCATGCTGGTATGTTGTATGATTTCAAAGTCCGCTTGGACTGACGGAGAATCAGCATCACCTGTTGGCCGCGATCGAGATGATGATGTACGACGTCAACTCCAAGGAGGCGGAAAACATCAAAGGTTTGGCGGGCGCTCGCAAGAGCGTGGTCATCTTTAGAGAAATGGCGCCCCTGGTAAGCACCAGTGACAAGAGGAGAAATCGTTAGCTGAAAATTCTCACAGCCGTTTACCGATGCGGATGCCTTCGTGGTGCTTGTCTGGAGCTTTATCGCCAAGGTCCTGATCAAGGAGATGGCTAGATTAAACAGGCTGGGCGATGCGCAAGGTGAGTGTTTTGTTTGGTGTTGTTTTGGGACACGCGGTCGATCACCTGGGCAGAGTTCAAGAATGCCCAAGAGGAGGCCGATACCGTCATTAGCGAGATCAGCAGGATCGGAGCGACGATGCATCTCGCGTAAGTGACGCTCGTTCCTGGATGGTACAATGAGCTGAGCTCGTAACAGGCGTACGCAGGCCAAGGCGATGCGGGAACTGCAAAAGCTCGCTTTTCAGTCCACCCCGACCTCGTCCACGGGGAATATGGACGAGTTTTTCAACCTGCCTCCCGGGTTCTAGATCGCATTATATTGTTGCCATACAACGGTTCACGTCCCTACACATTCGGTCATGCAGTACAAGCATTGCCTAGCCCTCTATCCCAATTCAGACCGCCGACGATGGCGAGCACGCACAAGTGTCCGAGCACGATACTTCCAAACACGTAGAACCATTTCCACTTTTTCAGCTTTATCGTCCGCGCCTCGACGACAAAGGTCGAGACGGTCGAGAGGCAGCCGCACAGACCCTGCTGGACGCCGTACAGCGCTGTACATCTCGTCGCCCCGATATCGCCCGTGTTGAGCCGCTGGAGCGCAAATACCGCAGCGACGATGAGTGTCGCCGAGATATTGACGATGAAGGTGCCCATGGGAAACCGGTCGATGAACCGCGAATGGGTGTTGAGTCGCGCGAGAAAGAAACGGACGATCGCGCCTGGCGGGGAGAGGAGAAGGGGAAAGAGGACGCGGTGGCGCCACGAGGAGGGGGCGAGAAAGTAGAGGAGGAGGACGAGCAGGTAGCACAAGACGGCAGAGAGGAGGATCGCGAGGTCGACCAGTGGGGTGTGCGAGCCCGAATGGGAGGAGGACGACGAAGTAGGGGAAGAGGTTTTCGGCTCGGATCTTTGGAAATGGCGTTCGCGTTTACGGGTGATGAGGGGGAGGGTGGGGATGAAGGATGAGACGTGTTCGCCCATGCGGAGGCAGGCGAAGGCGATCGCGAACGTGGAAAAGGAGTAGGCGAGGCCGTCAACCGTCTGCCGATTGGGAATGCGTCAGGATCCGGTGGCGAGGTAGAGAGGTAGGAGAGAGGGACATACGTCGTGCAGACCTTTGCGGTTGTAATTGTCGAAATTCGAAAATGACATGTAGGACTCCAGCATCCATGTGCTGAACGTTGTGATGGATCCCGCGATACCTGGTAGCGGTCAGTAGGGGTTGAAGTCCCCAGAGGAAGAAGGAGCAGACCTGTCGTGAGAAAGGTATACAGTGGCGGATACCTAGATACGATGTCCATACCGTCAGCAAGTTGGTCTTTCGGGGAGGTACTATGAGAAGACCAGCAGCACTCACAGCCACACGAGGTTGTTCTTTCGATCCAGGGCGAGACCCATCACTCCACATCCGACACCCTGCGACCACGCCAGCGCATATATCACCTTCCCATCGTCTGGTCTCGCAAAATCAGTCCCGTTTTTGTGTCGTCGGGACAGAGGGTCGAGACGTATACGTACAGTTACCCAGAGCATCCAAGCCTAGGCGAATCAGGCATCCGATCATGCTGCCCCCGACCAAGATGGAGTAGTGGGCACATAGACGCAGCTTCGATACCTCCTCCTCGGGCGGAGGGGCATTGGCTTCAGGTTCCGGGGGAGACGCCGGACGATCCGGACGCGATTGTTCGGGATCCTGCGAGATGGAGGACCGTGCGCGGCGGAGATGTGGGGGTCCGGAAGAGGACATGTCGGAACGTACATGGGGGTCCTGAGATGCGAAACAGACCAAAGTGGAGGATTTGTTTTCGATTATGACACTCGGTCAGGCACAGAACAACTTTTGGGCACCTATAACACTGGTACGTGGTTGCCCAAGTAGTGGTAATGCACGAGACCAGAACATAATACAGATTGACCACACTATGCATACATCCAGACTCGGATCCCAGAAAGCTCTCTATACGATATCCCATATCTCCTCCTGCCATACCAAAAGGGTTAGCGCTATTCCTCGTGATCGAAGGACGCCACCCACCATCGCGCAACAGAACTTTCCACAGGCAACCGACGCCGAGAGCGAGTAGTCGCTGATGGAGATTTTTTGGTCGACCCATTGATCAGCAAAGTTGTCGGCCCTGATGGAGAGAGTCGATATGAGTGACTCCATTGACAACACAGTTTGGAGCAACATGAACTCACCCTCTCGCCATGGCACCGACAAAGACGGCGATGGAATGTGTTTCGGGAAGGGTGGGCAGGAACTGGGAGAGTCGGATCGTGGGGGCATCACCGGACAGGGCTGCGTGGTGTGAGTATGAATGGAAGTCTAGATGGAGTAGATGGAATCGACATACTGAGCTTGATTGTGTTTGTTGGGAAGTGGTCGGTGATGGGGTTCTGCAGGCATGGTCAGCTGTCTATATCGCTACCGTGGTAAAACGTAGTTTACCTTGATGACTCGAAGTAGTTTTTCTGAACCATTCACACCCCGAATACTCAGCTTATGCAGCAGTTGGACTGAGAATATGATTAGTGATTGGTAGACACCAACACTGGGATCGACCCACCCATGAGACCGGAGAACCGCTTGAATGTACGCGGTATTCTGACGTGGGGGTTCACTTCTATGAGGACGCCCTTTGCTGTGTGGATATACACCTGCAGCAGGCCGGCCTTATTCAGCGGTGAATCGAGAAGGGTGAGGAGGCACTGTGTACAGAGGTAAGCAAAAGGGTTTCTTCGTGAGGACAACACCTACTTGATGTGTGATATCCGGCCTAGCGTCGGCGATGTCTCTTCCCGTCTTGGCAAGGATACCTTGGTGGTCGTCACAATTCAGCAGCGCATACTTTGCCTCCTTTCCAGAAGCATTCTTTCCGCCCGACCCCGACGATATCCGGTACGCTTCCAGGCAGGCCTGCAGGATTAGCCGTATCAGTGCGATTCCAAGCTTTCCCCTTACCCGCCAGCCACTCACCTGACTGAGCACGACGATCAACCGCCTCGTGTTTTCCTTTTCGGCATTACTTTTGGGCGTGGTGGCCTCCTTCGGGACAAACGTGGGTCCCGGCACGGCTCGTCGGGAATTGGGTAGCGGTTTCGTGACGCGAGAAGCATTGATTGCGTCCTCCATCTTGATGTCGGTCGAGGAGGAGGGCATAAAGGGAGGTGCGGTGGCCGACATTTTAGACGCCTTCGGGTTGGGCAGGGGATCGGAGAGGAGCGAGGTGGTCGCCGTTCGCTTGGGCGGTGTTGTGGAGCGGGCTGCCATGGTGGATACAGCTGACAGGAAGGTGGACGAAACGAGAACAGTCGAGTGAGCAGTGCGGAAAAGAGGCCAGTCACCAGTCGGCGTGATAAACCCGTTGGAAATTTCAGCCTAGATGCGGGATCAAATTGATCGGGCGGTGTGATCTATGGGATGACTAAGCAATGAGGTAACAGACGAGAAGAGAACAGCAATGGAGATCATCGAGATCAGTATACAACTCCCGTAGCCATCTCGCAACGCACTTCGTCCCCTCTGCCTCATCCCGCTACCCCTTCACAGCATGTATTGCTAAAAAACGATCACCTCAGCATTCGCGAGACCGATTCGTTTCACCCACGTTAATCGACTACTGCGAGACAATGTCGGCGGGGAAGAACGGATTGGGAGGCATAAGCATAGACCTGACGGGCGACTCTGATGAAGATGATTCGCCCATCCTGACCGATCCGGTGCGAGCGACATCGACGACGAGTCCCCTCGCACGGACCTCGTCGAGCAGTCGTCCTCTGCCCCACGGATCTTTTTCCAATCCCTCTCATTCTCTCGATGTGGAGGACGACGTACAGATAACATCATCCTACTTATCACCGTCGTCCAAACCCGGGGCCTCGTCAACGGGCCCGACCTTGCTCTCCCGGCCTGCATCCAGTTCGCTCGGCGAGACATCAAAGTCGTCGCCTAGCGTCCTGGCGAAACCCCCTCCTGCCCCCTCACCCTACTCCATGCACCCGTATCCCTCTGCCAACGGCTGGTCCTCATCGATCCCTCCGTCGGCCAAGCTCTCGAGAAAGCAGATGCAAAACATGGATCATCACTCGAATTATCTACCCCCCTCGACATCCAATGGAGCCTCCTCGTCCTCTAATGGAGCCTCCTCGTCCTCGGCCATCGACTTTACACGTCCTCCACCTTCGCCCCCAATGCCGCCCAACAGCAAAGAGCCCGTTTGCATAGGCGCCATCATGTCGCGCGCAATCATGCTCTATCCCAGCCCCGCAGTCATCGTTGGAAACAGCGCACCCGAAACAAGCCCAGAGAAATGGCAGGTGGTCGAATGGCGAGGAGCAGAAATGTTGAAAGTCAAGTTGAAGGCATGTGTCTCTCACTGTGTGCCGCAGGTCGTGCTGATGGAGATTTCAGCTCAAGTCTAGCAAGCACAAAGACGATGGCCGTCCACCCAAGAAGGATGTCATTCAAGTCTACACCCGTGGGTGTTTATCTGCCGGGCGTACGATTTCTGCTGACTCACCTCAGCCGGTCTGACGAGCTATGTCGGAGACCTCGATCCTCCTGTCGGAGATGTTCTCGCGTCCGTCATGGCGAGAGGATTACTCCGGCTGGAAGGCTTCGCGCTTCGACTGCAGCCTGAAGCGGTGAGTCCAGCAAATATGTTACCAGGCATGTTGCTGAACCACTCCGATAGCCCATGTTTGAAGTCCGAGTCAACGTCCTGCTGTTCACCTTGCGATCCAACATCGAATATATCTCCTCCCACTTGATCCAGCACAACCTATATCTTCTCGACCCGGTTCCGATGTATGACGCGAACCGTCATAACGATCGACCGAGATATGAAAACGCCCATGGGGGCGGAGAGAACGCCTACCAGATGATGGTCGCGTCGCAAAGGCGCAGCATGATGGCCATGTCGGGCTACAGCAGCTACGGAATGGCCGACCGGGACAAGGGAAAGCAGGTGGAGGTGCAAAGAGAGCAAGTGGACGAGATTTTCAAGAGTCTGGATAGCGGCATAGAGCTCGAGCAGTCCGATCCAGGTGAGTCATGTCATCTCTCTCTCATGATCAAACTTACTCCTCACTCCAGGCGCTCTCATCAAGGCAGAGTTGTTTCCCCATCAGCGTAAAGGTCTGACGTTCTTGTTGCAACGAGAACAAGACTGGTCTTCCCTGAAGCAGGCCAAGAGGAACGCAAGGAAGATTGCCGAGAAGGCGAGAAAAAGGGCTGGTCTCCCGCCCGTTGATGATGAGGGGAAGGGCAAGGAGAGGGAGAAGGAGGACAAGGTGGACATGTCGAGATCGCTTTGGGAGGGGAAACAGGACGAGAAGGGACGTATCAGGCTGTGGAAGCACAAAGTCACGGGCCAAGAACTCAAGACTAAGAAGGGAGAGCTGCCGTACGAGGCCAAGGGCGGTATTCTGGCGGACGATGTGAGTGACACATCGTGTCATTGGATGATTTCTGTTGCTGATGAGCTGTAGATGGGTCTGGGCAAAACACTTTCAGTGGTGTCGTTGATCGCCGCCACTCGACATTCCGCTAAGCGATGGGGTCGATCCGAAGTGTCTCCGTCTGACACTCCCTCCGAGAATGGAAACGGAAATGGAAACGGGATCAAGCTGTCGTCCATGTCGACCAAAGTATTTGGGATGCCGGATGATTCTGACGAGGAATTGGCTTCGAGCAGTAGCAAAAAGGGCAAGAAGCGA
Organism: Tremellales sp. Uapishka_1; assembly: GCA_035521475.1. Lineage (NCBI taxonomy): Eukaryota > Fungi > Basidiomycota > Tremellomycetes > Tremellales > Tremellales sp. Uapishka_1. The sequence continues at coordinate 2,532 of JASZXS010000417.1, read as the reverse complement.
AAAAGGGATACGGTCGAAGATTCCGCCAAGGAGTTGGCCGCTCGACGATCACGTATCACTCATCGATCAAAGGCCACCTTGCTCGTGTGTCCCATGTCGACCATCACCAATTGGGAAGAACAGATTCGGGAGCACTGGGATGGACGAGTCGAGATCGTCGGTGGCGCTGCCGGCATCATGCCGCCGAAAATAATCGAGCCAAAATGGAAACCAAAAAAGACGAACGGAGAGTCGGAGTCGGAATCCGAAGATGAGGATTACGATCGATTAAAGATCTACATCTACCACGGAGCGGCTCGACGACCGGACCCGAGGTTCATTTCGGACTTTGATGTCGTCATCACGACGTATTCCACGTTGGCAAACGAGTTTTCGAAACAGTCCAAGATGTGCGAAGACGAAGATACGACCACGCCAGGAGAGGACGACACTGCGGACAATTCGGATGAGGGTGGGATGGATGTCGATGGGGTTTCAGCGAGCGACGTAGCAGATGCGATCAAGCGATCGAAGAAGAAGAAGGGGTCCGACAAGCTGGGTCCGCGAGCGGTCAATGAGGTGACCAGTCCCCTCCAAGCTATCGATTGGTTCAGAGTCGTTCTCGACGAAGCTCAGTGAGTGATTCGTCCTCTTTAACCACCTGCCGTCCTGACCGTTTCTGCCAGTTATATCAAAGCCGCCACGACTGTCGCCTCCCGCGCTTCCTGTGCCCTGGAGGCGGATCGTCGAGTCGCTCTGTCGGGTACCCCCATCCAAAACAAGATCGAAGACGTCTGGGCACTGTTCAAGTTCCTGCGCCTTGCGCCCATTGACGAGAAAGAGATCTTCACCCAATACATTGCGAGCCCTTGCAAGATCGGCGAACAGATTGGTGTGGCGAGACTGCAGCTCGTCATGCGATGTTGTACCCTTCGACGGACCAAAGATTCCACCACGGAAGACGGCAAACGAATCCTCAACCTGCCGCCGCGAAAGGAAACGCAACTGTGGTTGACGCTGCGCGAAGATGAGCGTCAGGCTTACGCCGAGCGCGAGTCTGCGGCGAGGCACAAGGTGGAAGAACTGAAGGGGAAACATGAGCTGTCGAAAAACTATGCGTCGGTGCTGCAAGAGGTGCTGCGCTTGCGTCAGATCTGCGATCATGTCGACTTGGCCAAGTCGGGTCCCGTCGAGGAGGACTACGATGGCACGATCATGGACTACGAGGTTGCGATCACTGGGATCGAGAAGCATGGCCTGAACAACCACCGTGCGGTCTCGGTCGTGTGTTTTCTCAAGGACGGGGACGGTGCGACGTGCACGGATTGCGGTTACGATTTCGGGGATGCGTTCCCTAGTCTCGGCCTCGGAGGCGAGGAGGATCCGTTTGTCAAGATCGAGGTGGAGAAGAAGCCCAAGAGGTCGGCTGTAAAGGCGATATTGACGAAGTGCAGGCATCTCCATTGTAAGTCCCTCTTCTAGCTCTTCCGGATGCGCACTGACAAGATGGGTCAGGCATCAAATGCTTTAAAAAATCCGTCTTCCCCTCGTACCCCAAGTCCGTCAAGGGTGTCGCCCGAAGCTGCGGCGTGTGTCAGACCGTCCTCCGCCTCGAATCGGACGTGATCGAAGTCGTGCCGCCGGGCGCGAGCGGCGGTGATTTCGATTCTGCGCTCACGGACCCGCCTAAACGTGTTGCGCGAAAGAAATACGTTCGACCGCCGGGCGAAAAACCGAATCTGTCGACGAAGATGACCTTCTTGTATGAGGAGTTGATGGCATTCTCGAAGAAGAATCCAAATAGCAGCAATTTTGACATGTACGCTGCTTTGGGCGACGGCGAGGTGGAAGAGCTCGATGCGGATGGGAAACCCTACGTGACAAAGTCGGTGGTGTTGTAAGATTTCACTCTCATTCCCGTTGGGGTCCGAGACTGATAACCTTGATTCAGCTCGCAATGGACGACGATGCTCGATCGGTCAGTGGTTCTGTGACGTGTCATGGTGGATTTACTGATGCGGCTTGCAGTATCGGCGATATGCTGGAGGAAGCGAACATCAAATATGCGAGACTGGACGGGACGATGACGCGGGAGGAGCGGGCTCTTGCGATGGAGATGCTCAAGTCGGACAAGGTGACCGAAGTGTTGCTGGTGTCTACGAGGGCGGGTGGAGTCGGGTTGAACTTGACCGCCGCCTCGAGATGTTACCTCGTGGATCCGTACTGGTAGGTACTCACTTCCTTCGTCGGGTCAGTAACCTAATGCTATGGTTAGGAATCCTTCCGTGGAGAGTCAGGCAATCGATCGTATCGTGAGTAGCAGGACAGGCGTCCAGGTGTATCTTGGCCTCTGGCTGATGATCATGCTCTGCAGCATCGACTGGGCCAAAAACGACCGGTCACGGCGATCAAGTTGATGATCAGCGACTCTGTCGAACAGAAACTGGATCTGATTCAGAAGAAGAAGGCGAATCTTGCCACCTTGAGTCTCAAAAACATGTCCAGAAAGGAGATCATGGCGCAGAAGGTAGGTCCCGGGGGTCAGTTGTTGGG
>JASZXS010000416.1:0-14601 GCA_035521475.1 Tremellales sp. Uapishka_1 | reverse complement strand
CGCCTCCCATCCGTCCCCAACAGCAACATCTCCCAGCGCTTCGAGCGTCTCGAATCGGATTTGCGTCTGAGTCTCCTTGTGAGTCAAGATGAGAGAGTTGTTGCCAAACGTCATTTCGGGCAGCGGTAAGGAGAGTCTCTTTTCAGCACTGAGGGAGAAGATAAGTCGAGTTCGGTCCTGGTCCGATAGCCTGAGAGGGGACCCACGCTTCGATCTCTTTGCCGTTCAGGATGGGCCGCTTGGTCGACTGGATGAGCCAAGATCCGATTCGCAGCGTCGAGACATGGCGTCCCTTTTCGAGCGAGTATTCTGGAGTCTGACTTGACGAGGGACGCGGCATTGTTGCCGGAGTCGGAGCAGGATACGAGCTCATGTTGTCAGTGGGATTCGGATGCAGTGGCTGCGAACGCTGGCGCCGAAATACCTCGAGGTGGTCAGGTTGAAACACGGAAGCAATTCGAGATGAGACGGGACGCGATTTGATTTCTGATTTCCTTGCCACCCTCAACTTGCTTCATTCATTATCAACCGATACAGGCAGGATGTGGCTGTTCACAGCAGTGGGAGCCGTCCATGGGCAGAGCAGTGGGTCGATACTGCCATCTGGGCCAAGCCATGGCCCCGCTGACGTATCACAGAATTCACATTTGCGCTGGAACATGGACGATCGTATGTCTTTGGGCGAGACAAGGACTGCGATATCCGATTGGAGAGCAAGAAGGTCCGTCCGAGGGAAGGAGTCCTGGTCGTGGAGGACTGGGATCCTACGCAGGTCAGCTGGCTGTCGAAAGTCTAGTCAGAAGAGGCACAGCTGATACGGCCGTCTAGAGAACCGTAGCTCCCCTCTTGAAGGTCAAGATTGAAAACAAGAAATCCGGAGGCGCAACCTCATTCAGAGTATTGCTTCCAAAGCATACGGACGAGATGGGAACGACAGAGAAGGACGATTACGACTCGCCGGAAACGCAGGGCGGGACGATATTGGTTCATGGACAAGGGGTCGAACTGGCGGAAGATGGGTGGTTCGTGTGAGTTGTCATCTCTTTCTCCAGAAACGACGGCCCTAACAACTCGTTAGTGTTGTCTGGAAAGATTTACATCTTCTCTACGAAGGGATGGCGAAGGAAGAAGAGCCCGTGCGGGAGACTTTGCACAAATACTGTAGGTCTGCTTGGGATTTCGACCTATCCCACTCTTGTTCAATATAATCTAGGCATCTCGTACACCGCCTCGTTCGATGATCACGTCAATCGCCCAAACTATGTGCTCTCTTCCGCATACAAGCCGTCGCCAGACACCAATTTTGCTGTATGCTATGCGATCCGGATCCTCCTCCCAGCTTATCTGGAAGCACTTCGCAATCGCTTCATTGCCTGCTGGAAGAAGGTCGCCGATTCTGGCGACAGCTTTACACTGCCCGACGAGACAGCCGCAAGCCTTCAGCCGCAACTAGCCGCGCAGCTGCCTAACATGCGCAACCATGTCCAATGTTGGCTGCCCGACGAGCGCCGACCGGTAATGTTCAAAGGATGGCAGATCATGGGTCTGCGGGGGAGGAATGTGAGTCCTGGAGAAGCGGAGCAATCTCTCCCATTGTTAGCTGATGGACTCCCCAAACCAAGGTGCCCGCAGAGAAAAGGTACCTGGAAGCTATGGGCGCGACGTACGTGGAGAAGAACGTCATCGATAAACCGCTTCTCTCGTCGCAGGACTTTCAGCAGAGGATACAAGAATGGCTGGACGAGGTCGAAAGAGATGGAGTGAAGGAACGGGCGGTAGTGGTCCACTTCAGTAAAGTCAAGGACGACCTCACCAAAAAGGGTGTCAACTTTGGCTCCGTCGTGGAGGCCACTTGTCAAAGGTCAGCTGGCACATCGTTCCTGTAATTCGACAGCTGACTCGATGCGGAGTACAGATTGGGCGTCGTCTGCTCGTCTGGAGCTATCTGCTGGGGGTCTGTCCTCAAAGGCGGGATAGAAGAGTATTTCAATGTCAGCAGTAAACTCATACCAGAGACCACTGTCACTGCTCGTAGGTGTTTTGTTATCTAGCGATATATGGTGTATCCTGACTGCCATGTCCGTACCAGCTACTCCCGCCAAACCTATCCCACCTCCCACTTCGCTTCCAGCACCCCCTGAAAGCATCGCAAATGCGGTTGCTTCCTCATCGAAATCAGCACTCCCAACGAAATCAATATCGCCACCTACTCAACCCACTCAGAATACTCAGCTCTTCCCCTCACAACCGCAGTCTTCCATAGTTCATGCCGAAAGACCGGATGTCGTACCTTCGACCTATCCCGACGAAACCGATGGTATCAACTTCAAGATGTCGCCTGCCAAGAGGATATCGCCTGAACCCAGTCTCGCCCCCAAAAAGGTGATTCACTTTCACCTACCATGGCAAGGGTGCTGATTATCAGAAGCCATTGAAACGAAGAGCTGGAAGGGTCAGGGAAGCTTTTCTCGACGAGGATATGTTTGGAAATCAGGATACGCCTATAGAGGTGGACCCACCAGCTTCTGCAAAGCCAGAATCCATGCTGCACTCGTCTGCAAGGGTTAATTCAGTGGAGGACAGTTTCGTAAGTCTTTCTGATTCATGGTCGTCAGGCTCCGGCTGACTCCAGATAGCCTTCGATGCTTCCCTCTCGCAGCCGGTTGAAGAGAAGAGCAGGAGGTGCGACCCAAGCTTCCATGATGGATTTTGACCATCTGGAATCGTCCGTCACATCTCTGGCTGACCGAAAAAAGGAGGAAACGAATGCGGAAGCGCAGGAGTTGTACCAGCAGCTGAGAGCTGGGATCGAACCTGCGCCCAAGAGAGCAAGACTTGAGACTGGAGAGTCAAGCAGGCGAGAAACGCCGTCTCGTGACGTTGAAATAGATATGGACAACGACGAGGAGGATTTCGTCCACCGGACTTTGCGGAAAAAGAAGCCGGTATTAGAAGTACCCCCTCCTGGTCAACGATCCAGATCTACCCCGATAGAAGAGGCAGCAGAAGAGGATGAACCAGTCGAACCAGTCGAAGCAGTGGAATCAGCGGTGACTCGACCTCCTGTACCTACGCCTAAACCCAAAAAGGACGTTCCAAAAGATCCCAAGGCCGGTGTCTCTAAAGACGAGGCGTTCCTCCAGGCGATATCAAAACATACAAAGGGGAAAAAAGCGCTTGACCAGTTTGACAAAGAGTTCAACAAGCTTCGGATCGCGAAACCGGGCGTGCATGGGAAGGGCCAACTGAGGAACGCATGGGAGGTCCAGGGAGACAACTACGACCTCGTCCGGGATTTCGAGGATGATTTGACGGGGAACTTCATCACGATCGTCCGAAAGGATTTGTTGAGGAAGGATCTGGGCAAGGACCGGGAGGCACAGACGATAGACGATGGGAGGCCGAACTTTAAGAAGTTTAAAAAGGTGGGTTAACCTTTCATGTGTGGAGCAAGACGTGGCTGACGAGCGTAACGAGCAGAAGAATATAGTGAGAAAAGAACCGGTTCATGTTGTGCTGGCTGCGCCTGTACACGAGGCAGAGATGGGCGAAGGTAGGTCTCGTACCTTTACCGCAGTATACGTCCAGAAATCAGCTTGGGGGCGGGAAGAGCTCTTTCTGGACGTATGCTGCGCTGGCGATATAATCCGCCCGAGTGCGAATAGCGTGCTGAATTGAGGTCACCTATGATAGCCTATTGGCCTGGAGATTCGTCTCGACACAGGGTCACGCAGGACCGACGACCGCAGACTATGAACATCGACGACGAAAATGAACTACCTCTCCTGCCGCCAGCGAAAAAAAGGGTTCTGAAGAAAACGGCCGATAACGACGATGATGACGATCTTATGCCTCCACCGACTGCGCCGGCCAAGAGGAGAGCGCCGGCGGTGAGACTCACACCAGTTGCGACGACGCAGAGAAAGACTAGAGCGGCGAGCGTGGTCTCCAACGCCTCGTCGCAGGGCACGACGGCGTCAGTTCCGAGAGGAAGGAAAGCGAAGGCGGTCGAACCTATTGTTCTGGAAGACTCGGACGAGGATGTGGATCAAGAGCTGGCGGCGTCTTCCTCGCGAAGCCGTGGTACCAAGACGCTGGACGACGATGGCCCCAGTACGGGTAGCGGGAGAAGCAGGAGAAAGATGGTCATGGCGGATGATGGGGATGATGATGTCATGGTGAGTATCGGTCTGGTTTTGAATACAGGAGGCCGAGGCTAATTAATACGAACTCGTCAGGTGTTCAAGGGTATTCAGAAGAAGCGCAGACTGGGATGAGGAGGCTTATACCCTGCATTGATATATGTACCGCGGTGGCAGTGGGTGGCAATGAGAAAGGATGCGAAGGTGCCACACCTAAAATGATCCCGTAACTCCGCTTAACTTCGTAGAAAGATTGAGATTCCACCACCCTCTCCCCCTTGTATCTGGTTTTTCGCCTCTCGACTTTCATTATAAGTAAGTGGGAGCTGCAGTAGCATCGATTCAGAATAGAACATCTAACCCGCATTCAGAAAAGCACTCATCATGGCTCCCATTGGTAAACTCACAGGATTCGCTGGTGAGTCTCACCTCCCTCCCTTCAATCTCCGACCCGTCAATTGATTTCTGGCGCTCTTTAGGCAACTCGCGAGTGCGACGAGTCCTCGCTGCCGCCGCTCTGGCCGGTGTCGAGCTCGACTTTGACAAGAACTTCAGCATGAAGGACGGGAAATACAAGACCAAGGAATGGTTGGCCAAGTTCCCCGCTGGCACCTTGCCCACGTTCGAGGGTGCCGACGGCTTGCTTCTCTCCGAGTCGGCTGCGATTGCCGAGTATGGTCAGTGATCTCTCTTCCTCATTGTTTCGGATGGATACGAGGGAAGAACGAAGCTTTTGTGATGAGACTTTACTATTTCAGTTATCCCTGTCTTAATGACCACATGTCGATAATTTTCCGACGAGTGGTATCGTTATATCTCTGAACAGCTCTTTCCTCGGTCTTCCTGCTGCGGTCGTTTGCTTTGGAACACAATGCTAACCTTGAACCGATAGTCGCCGGTCTCGGAGCCAACTCTACCCTCATCCCTACGGATAAAGGAGATGCTGCTCGGGTGCACCAGTACCAAGCATTCGCCGACCAGGAGGTGCGTAAATCCCCTCGCGAGCTTGGCAGTCACTCACTCCATCCGACCAGATCTTCGTGCCCGCCTCCCTTACAAACGGTATCCTCGCTGGTCGAATCCCCTACAACAAATCCACATTCAGCTCGTTGCTCGACCGAGTTATGGCCCGATTGACCGCTCTGAACACCGACCTTTCCGACAAGACTTTCCTCGTCGGAGAGCGAATCACCCTCGCCGACATTTTCATCGCCACGGCCCTCGTCAACGCTTTCACCAGTCTCATTGACGCTCCCCTGAGGGCGAAGGTCCCCCACCTCGTTCGATATACCCTAAGGTATGCGCTGCGGCTGCGTGGTCGCACTTCCGAACTGACGTGAATTCAGCATCATCAACCACCCCAAACTCGCCACCATCTTCGACAACGGAAACGTCCAGTTCATCGAGACGCAGCCCACTTACCAACCCCCCGCCAAGGAGAAGGCCCCCAAAGAGAAGGCCCCCAAGGCTGCCGAGGCCGCTCCCAAGCCACCGAAGGCCCCCAAAGCTGCCAAACCCAAGGAGCCCGAGCCCGAGGACGAGGAGGACTCTTTGGTACCAGAGGAGCCAAAGGTCAAGAACCCCTTGGACGACCTGCCGAAATCCGCCTTCAACCTTGAGGAATGGAAGAGACAGTACTCCAACTTGGACACGCGAAAGGAGGCCCTTCCTTGGTTCTACGAGAAGTGAGCTTTCTTTTTTTCTGCCCTTGAGACCCGAGCTCATTAGCATCCAGGTTCGACCACGACGGTTTCTCCATCTGGAAGGTCGACTTCAAATATAACGAGGAGTTGACCCAGGTCTTCATGTCTAGCAACCAGGTCGGAGGATTCTTCAACCGATTGGAGGCCTCTCGAAAGTACCTCTTTGGGTCCGTCGGTGTCTGTGGAAAGGCCAACGACTCTCTCATCACCGGTGTGCTTGTCCTTCGAGGAAAGGAGTTCCAGCCCGTCGTCTCAGTCGCCCCTGATTGTGAGCTCCCTCAGTCTTGTTTTGCCATTATGATTGAATGCTGACTTGTCCATCCCAGGGGAATCTTATGACTACGCTCCTCTCGATCTCACAAAAGAGGATGATAAGTCGTTCTTCGAGGGTGCCATGGCTTGGGACTTGGTGTACAATGGCAAGGAATGGGCCGATGGTAAGTTCAAAACGGTTGATGGGCTATCAACTTCAAGGAATAACCCGCTGATGTGGTTGAATAGGTAAAAACTTCAAGTAAATGGAAGCAGTGTGGGAGGAGGTTGAGTGGTCGATTGTTTGTAGATGGGATGTAATCACGATACATTATGACAGAATACACTGCGCCCTCCTCAGCCTGCCTCACCCCATCTCGATCGTTTTGAAGAGAAGATTAGAAGCAATAGCCAAAAGGGGCTACACACACTTTGCATTGACTTCAGATGCATAGCAGATGAGCTAATGCAACGAGGTTCACATCCTTTGCATACCCATAATCGCTAGGTCTTCTCTGAATCCCCAAACAAGACCACCCTGTCAGTGCCACCCCATCAGCTGCCACCCTCCTTCTCTAGCTTTTTAATCACTCACGTCACCGTCACGTCGTCCCGTAGCCATCTGCTGACTTTCCCATTCGTACTCAACAGCTTGTTTCGCCAATCCCTATCATCGCCCGCCAGACTGTTCCGGATCAAGTGGGTCGCGGCATTCACATCCCCCTCGTATACCCAGCCACCTTTGTTCCGCTCGCCACCTCCTGGCAGCGTTTCAGCAGGGTACAACCGTTGCTCGGCAGGAAGAGGCGGCGTGAGCTGGAACTGTTGCGGAAGCGAGGCCTTCGAGATATCGGGATGCGTCGGATGGGAGAGATAGGACGAGAGCAGGAGGACGGATTCTTCGGATGTTATCCTGTCCCATACTGCGAGAAAGATTAGTGGGTTGTCGAGCGGAAGAGGTGGAGGCCGCGACATACGTCCGTCCGTGGCCATGATGATAAACTTCAGCTGGTCGCCGTTCGCTGGGTGAAGGTTCCGATGCGTGATCTCGGGACTGGCGGTACAATATGGTGGAGTAAGGGTGTTGGGTCTCTGCGGTCGGGGTTTCTTCCCTTCAGCGCGGAAGACGTCTGCGATGCTGTAAAGCTTGTCAGTTTGACGTCGACGGCACCCAAAACCATGAGACCTACGCTGCGGCTTGACGGTTCGTCCACTTGTAGACCGCATCGCCAAAGGCTCTGGTGGGTTGGAGACCACCCTGGATACGTCCACCTCGGATCACGGTGTCCTCCTCACCCGGATGCTCTTTCTTCATCCTGTGAGACCGAGTGAGCGTTGCAGATAAGAATTCATGGAAGGTAACCTAACCTCTCGACCTCTCTGGGGTTCTCGCCCATCTGATCTTCCGTCAGGACATCGCATTTCCAGAGTCCCTCCCTCGTCTGCCAGCCTGCGACCGCACGGCAGTCGCCTGCCAAAGCAACGTAAACATCTTGCTTGTCGCTGTCGATCAGCGCTGTCAAGGCGCATGCGCCCGAATTGGCTGGTTCGGCGAGCGCGACAAAGAGCTGGGACGGGGAGGGCGAGTCTGCCTTTGCTTTCGTCGGCGACGAAGGAAGCGTTGGTAGCAGAGCTACCGGTGTCTGGCAGATATTCTTGTCGAGCCTGATGAACCTGTGTTTTCCAAAGGGGTTCAGCTGAGCGGGAAGGAGGCTCATGGGCGACGGTGACTCACGCGTTTCTCAGAGTTTCTTCAACGTTCCCCCTCGTCCAGGTCTCCTTCAAGCCAAGCCAGAACAGCGGGTTCACATAATTCAGATACCCCTTCCACCCGTCTTCCATGTCCGGGGTGTATCCGCCCTGCAGCGCCGCGAGCGAGATGCCTAATGTCGGGTGCAGGACCTTGGACAACAATTCCGATGTCGCCCAGCCGGCATGACCATCCAGTACAGAGAAGAGCATCAGGTCGCCCTTGTCCCTTCGGGGAATGACACTCTCCGCCGACCGATCTTCGCATGGCTCGTTCGAAGCGACAAAGTTGCTGTCCCATCGAACGACGGGGTTCCCAGAACGGACGACCGTTTCCGACCGCTCGTTGCTCCTCAGCATAGTCTCCGTCTTGGCATACGATATTCGGGGGAAGGAGAAGTCCTGCACGCCCTGCGAGGTCCGGATCGATACCGAAAATGTCGGATCGGAGGTGACGGCAGAGAGCGAGGGGCTGGAGGATGAGGTCTCGTAGTAGTACGCCGCACCAGCCGCAGCGAGCAGAGCAGTCGCAATCAACGCATTACGAGCGATATTGGGGTCGGCGTTGGGGGGCCGGGGCTGGGTGGAATAGTGGTTTGCCGGGGAGAATGGTCTCACCAGCGGACGGGCGAGCAGCAGAGTCGCTCGCGGTATGTTGAGGGGCCGAATGAGATTCCGTCGAGTCGCCATCATTATTGTCGAGGGCTTGCAGAGCTGTATATAATTTGCGATATGTATTATACGCCTTCACATGTGTGCTCAAGTCAACGAGTGAAGAGGTGAGTGACAAGTCGGAGGTGATGACGCAAAAGTCAAAGTCAAACCCCGAACTCTTGGTTTCACCATCACCACGTCGTTGCCCAGTCTGCATTCCACAAGGGCTAGCAGGGCATCAATTACAGCCCGAAGCCACCATCGACCTCCGCCAAGATGGCGCTCACCGATGTGGTCACCTTTGTCGGTGGGATGGCGACCTTCAGTCAAATACTGATAGCGCTTCCCATGGCTCTTGATCTGCTGGGTAGGTGTCATCTCAGATAGTCTCTTGGTGGTGTTAGGTCTCCACATTCGAAAGCTGATACTCTTCCCTAGGCCCACCATCCTTCCTGCTGCTCTCGCTGATTTTCACAATCCACCACTCCCTCTATTCCACCCTCCGACTTTTCCTCAAAAACACGCCTCTCGCTCCTTTGATCTCCCTCCTGGCCTTCCTATCGCCGTTCATAACACCCTCCCTCATCCTCCTGACTCTTTACTACCACCTCCATCCTCCGACCGCCTCGCCGCCGACCTCGCTACTTCCATCACCGGCTCATCTCCTCGTGAACGTATTGCCCTACGTTTACGCCTCAATTCTCCGATGGGTGTCGCCGCTATTCATCCTCCTCGAGGGGATCTCCACCTTACTTGTCGTCCAGATGTTCGGGCGGGTAGGAAAGGGATGGGCAGACGAGGAGGATAAGGAGGAGGGAATCGAATGGAGGAGTCTGGGAGGGCTCGTGGTGGCTGCTTTGGTATACTGCGCGGGTCTGGCTGGGGTGGTCAAGGTGGGCGTTCCCGTCACAGTTCAACATCGGTGCTGACTTTATCCTTTTCGACCAGACTTTCCCGTCGTCATCCACCTCCTCCTTCCCAGCTTTCCTCCTAGGAACCGCGCTCACCAGTGTTCTTTTCCTCTCGTTCATCGGATTCGCCCTCCGCCGCACAAACGTTCTCGAGACGTCACTAGTCTTCGTTTACGTGGTCGTACGTCTCTTTCGTCTTCATGTAGACCTCAAGCTCACGTTGTCACTCTTCTGTAGTATTCAGCATGGCTATCCGGCATCGAGGCAGCCATGGAGTAAGCCGGACCTTTTGATCCATCACTGTGACCAGATCTGACGATATTATCTTCAGACCTCATCGCTTCGGTACAGGCTGGCTAACCAGCGACTGGGCCGTCGCGAAATCTGTTTCAGAGACCAGCGTGATCTCGTTGGCTGAGCGTGCGGTACGAGGCCTCGTGGATAATGTCTGGGGAGTGTAGGTGTTTTGTTCTCCTTCCGGACACCTCCTCCCCGTCCTATGAAACGGAGCTGACCCGCACTTACAGGTCCTCAACTCTGCCGCCCCACGTGCTCCTGTCGCTCATCTACCGCATACTCGTCCTCCATCTGGCGGCCAAGATTGTGCCCATTATTCGCAAATCCTCGACGGGATGGGACGACGGCATGTCCGCCTCGGATAACCAGGTGGAACCTGGATTCTGGGACGGCCGGACGCTGGGCGAAGAGCCGGCGGTATGTCTCGCAGTGCAGGAATAATCAGGGAATTCTGGCTGACTCCCCCTTCAGAATATGAGGGTAACTACAATCGTCCTCTCGTACCGCAGAGCGATTCTGATTTGCGTATATACCCACCTCTTGCGTGAGCCATGCTTTGTCTCCTGGGAACCGTAACAGCATTCCCACTGACTGATTCTGATTCAGTATTGGACGCCGGATCGCAGACCTGGTGGCGATGGATCAATATCGCGTTGTTCCTTTCCGTCTGGTCGCTGGAACTCTTGTTAGACGCTGAGGGCGAGGAGGGCGAAGCGATCGCCCGATGGAAGGCCGAATGATAGATGTGAGATATCATGCATCCCGATCACATACCACCCGCCCCGACCTTTCTCGGCTCCTTTTTCAGCTTTTTGAACTTCTTGCCCTCTTTCTTGGATTCACGTCGCTCGTTCTCCCTCTCTTTGCGCTTCCGCGCCTTCTCCTCGTGCGCCTCGCATCCCATACCGACCAATCCGCCCTTCATGACCTCTAGTCGTGCCTCTTCCTCTGTCCAGCCCGCTTCGACCGCGCGCATTTGGCGGCAATGTACCATGCATGCTTTGGTGGGACAGCGCACGGCTGCGTCAGCTGCGCAGGGGGAGAGCACACATTTGCCGGGCAGGACGGCTGAGGGGAAGACACAGGGTATGAATTTGAGTTGACGATGATACAAGACGAGAAACTCACTATGTCCGGTCAACTCCTCTGTGACAGCGTCCTCCTTGCCTCCTATTTCCGTAGAGACGGGGTGGGCTCTAATATAGGGCTGCGCTCTCCATATCGGAAGCTCCCTGTATCCGGTCTCGGGGTTGAGTGGTGGGATTTCCATCTTTTCCTCCTTTGCCATGCCCTCCTGTGGTAGACGATCAGTCTTTTCTGGCTCAAACTAAGATATCGCTCGCTCGACAGACGTCGGACCCACCTTGACTCGCTCCTGGATTTGCCTGATAGCGTCGCGGAATTTCTCGACGCCGAACCCGCATCGCGAGATGACGATGCGGAGATCTTCGTGTTGGTCCAAGAGCGGCTTGAAGATGCGGAACAAGTGCGCCTTGATGGCCGAATTGCCCGTCGGTGTTTTCAGCGACTCAACGATATCGAGATAGCGCGTCGCGAGGAGGATCGCCGACGGGTGGAAATGAGGATGGGAGGGGGGTAGGAAAATTGCCGGATTCGAGAGGTTACCCTAAGGAGGTATCAGGATGGGAGACGTCGCGTCAGAATGGGGAAAAGACCCACTTCGGCAGTCATGACGCCGTCGCAGCCCGTCAGCTCGAGACACCGTTCGACATCTTCGTAGTAGAGGATATTGCCGTTGGCAAAGACGGGGATGTTGACGGCCTGCTTGACGGCCTTGATGATTTGCCAGTCGGCCAGACCGGTCATCTGGCCCTTCATCTCGCGGGTACGCCCGTGACACGTTAGGATCTGGGCACCGGCAGCTTCCATCATCTTGGCGTAGGCGAGGGTGCGTTCGAGGTCGGGGAAGATTCGGAACTTGGCCGTGACGGGGACTGCGAGGTTCTGGTGGAGTGTCGAGACTGTTATGCTTGTCAATACAAGAGCCATCAAGCAGGGGTTGAGGAACGCACTCAGCGATTGGATGAGCGTCCAGTCGTCCTGAAGAAAAGCGCCGTAGTTTCCGCGGCGGGCAATGCCTTGCGGACAGCCGCTGGTAAACGAAGCAAATCAGTTGGATTTTGAGCCGAGTGAGACACGGGACGAAAAGACGTACAAATTGATATCCACGGCATCGCATTTCCCCTCGACCTTTTTGGCCGCAGCTAGCAGTGTTTCCGCATCGTTCGCGCAGAACTGCATTCAGTCAAGTTTGACGCATTGAGCTTCACGTTCATTCCTCTCGACCCAGGCATACCTGGACAAACAACGGTCGATCGCCACCCTCCACACCCGCCAGAACGTCCTCGCTTCCCTCTTCGCCGTTCGTCAGATCGAATTGCGAGTCTCCACCGCGGTGCGAGTTCTTGCTCTCTGCAAATAGGCGGGCATGAATCATGGGCGTATAAGTGAGATGCGCGCCACCGGGATATCGAGTGTAAGTTTTGCCCGTGGACGAAGTGATGGTTTCCGATGGTCCAGCCAGTGCGGGAGGCAGAGGTGACTTCGACAGGAGTCTCCAAGCCTATGTAAGACGGTCAAAGGACGATCTGATCAGGGCTACGCGTTCACTCACCAGTTCACTCTGATCCACCATGGGAGCCACAACGTATCTGGGCGAACCGATGCTTCTATAAAACTCATAACCTCCAAATTTCTTCGGCATGGTAGAAGGTATCGGAGAGGAGGAGCTAGAGGCAACTGCCTGAGCGGCGGTAGTCATGGTTCGGAGTGTACCGCCAAGGGAGCGAAGGGGGAACAGTTTGGAGAGTAGGATGGCCGTATATTTGGTGCCGGTCTGCCAAGTTCGTGTGGAGAAAGTCGTTTATCGAAGCAATGACCGAGAGCGATCTTAATCTGACCGTCTGCTGAGTGTGAATATGAGAATATAAAGCTGAATGGATGATGAAACCACCAGCTGAACGGCAACAGGATCAGACTTTTCTATCGGCACGTGACCTATGGAGGTGTTGATCCGACGTGCACAGAGGGTCGTTTCATATATCGTGTAGCATTTTCTCATTCAGCCACCTACTCCCCTCGTCCTCATACGGCCCAGCATAGACAAGGAGTCCGGCAAAACCTCTTCTGGCAAGATGGTTGCTCCGAATTCTGCGTCTCGCGAACAAGCCTATCTCAACACCTTGGTCACACAACCAAAGGACATTGCTCCCGACAGGCTCTACGAGGTGTGTCCATTGGTCTGTGTGCGACGACTGAGCTGACGAGTATCGTTAGAAACTCGAGATTGCCGGGAAGGGAGCATATGGGGCCGTGTATCGAGGCCGCCATATCCAGACGGGCCATATTGTTGCTCTCAAAATCATCAATCTCGATACCGAGGACGACGATGTCGGGGACATCCAGAAGGAGGTGTCGCTGCTGCAGCAGCTTATGTCGGGTATCACGGCAGCGCCAAATATTATCAAATATTATGCGAGCTTGATGGAGGGTCCGAGGGTGTGGATTGTGATGGAATATGCCGAGGGCGGCAGTATTCACACTTTGGTGGGTAGATCTTGCAGGAGTGACTGAGAGGGAATGCTGACGGTGTGACGCGATCAGTCGAGAGCTCAGCCATTGAAGGAGCTTCACATCTGTCTGATTGTGCGCGAATTGCTCTTGGCGCTAGCATTCCTCCATAAGAATGGAGTGATCCATCGGGACATCAAAGGTCCGTCTGTCTCTCAGAGAGGCGCGACTGGGCTGAGCTGTTTTCAGCTGCCAACATCCTGCTCACGACCTCTCCTCTTCGTATTCTCCTTTGCGACTTCGGCGTGTCGGCACTTCTCCCCTCGTCGACCTCTAAACGATCGACCTTTGTCGGTACGCCGTACTGGATGGCCCCCGAAGTGATCACCGAGGGACGCCTTTACGACTCGAAGGCCGACATCTGGTCTCTAGGCATCACGCTCCTGGAAATGGCATATGGAGAGCCTCCCATGTCGGGTCAGCCTGCCGCCCGTGCGGTCATGTTGATCGGCGACAAAAACATGAGAGCCCCGAGACTAGAGGGCACGCATTGGAGCAAAGAGATGCGCGAGTTCGTCATTGGGTGCTTGAACGAGGAGCCCGGGGACCGACTGCCTGCAGAAGAGCTGAGCAAGATGAAGTGGATCAAGTCGCAGGCAAAGACACCGCTGGCGGTACTGAGCGAGATGGTGACGACGTATCAGAAATGGAAGGACGGCGGAGGGCAGAGGATGTCGCTGGCGAACGGGGTCGGTGCGGAAGTGGATGATGAGGAGACTGAGGAGGTCGTGCATGGGGAAAGCGGTGGCGACTGGCAGTTTGACGTGGGTGGGGTGGCCTGATGAAAGGCCAATAATGGAGTCTTGCTGACCTCCAACCCATATTACAGACGGTCAGATCGCGTATGTCGATGCTGGTAGACGACAAGGCCGACAACGGCGACCTCAGTGAGCGATCGTCATCTCCTTAGATGCACACCTCATCTTTCACTTAGCGGTCTCCACACCAACCACCCGACCTGCTCCACAGTCCCTTCGCCGTCTCTTCCATGACGAGACATCCACCTCTCCCGATCCCTTCCAATCATTTGCGCATCAGAATCCTCCGACGCCCGACACCGCCATGACAGAGCACTCTGGGCGGTTCGATACGCCTCCAGCCGAAGATGAGGACGAGGACGACGGGACCGAATACCTCGATCGAGGCGGGACGGTGCGGCAGCAACGACTGGGCGGCAAAGTTCCTCCGCTGTACATCACCACTACTTCCGCCGACGCCCCGAGCCCTGGCTCGAGCCTGACTACGGCTGTCCTTCCCCTCGAGACACTCACCCCAATCGCCCCGCCCGCGTCATCCCCCCAC
>JASZXS010000415.1:0-14632 GCA_035521475.1 Tremellales sp. Uapishka_1 | reverse complement strand
AATATTCGCTGTCTACTTGGCCACCTCGACTTGCGCTCCTCTATCCACTTCGCGATATCTTCTTCCGTTTGCAGCGTGATATTGGTGCCGGGAATCGGCGGCGGCGGTCTATTGTCCCTTGTCGGTCAGCCTCAAACACCCTCGATCACAAAGGCCACCGCACTCACCCCTTATGGTTCGCAAACTTCTCCTCCTCTTCGCTCCTCTCTACGGGTCTCCCTCGGGGGAAGATCAAATGTCGATCACCTTCGTGGATCTCGACCTGGTCTCCCGACCCGGTGAACCTGCATCCACTGACCGAGCAGTTCCGCCAGGCTTTATTTCCGGGTCCACTTGCATTTCCCATCCCCGCATGGGTTTTCAGTCGCTTTGCAGACGGTTCCGGCGCCGCGTGAGCCTGCTGCAGGTACGCGGAGGAGTACGAGTAGCCCTCGGGCGTGGTATGCTGTGGAGGATGGCCGGGGTAGGCGAACGGGAACGGCTGATATCCGCCCGAGAGGTTCAAATTTGGTTGATACCCTCCGGACAGATTGAGGTTCGGCTGGTAGGCCGCTGCATAGCCTTGATATCCTCCCGACGCGTTTCCATAGCCGGAGAAGGACTGTTGATAAGACGGGTCGGTATAGGTGGGCGGTTGATTTCGAGATGGTCCAGGAGCGGCAGCGAAGTTTGGGCGGGCAGGCAAGGACGCGTTGAAGGGCAAGGGGAGTTGGTGCGGGTTCATAATGGGATGTCTACCGGTGCATACTCCGAGTGGTCAGCGTATGAAGAAACAGGTCAATCGGTTGTGTACTCGTACAGCCAAGAATACACGAACGAACCAAGTCGGACAAGATTTTCAAAGTCCCTACGTCATGACTTGTTTTAAAGAGGGGAACGAGATGGTAGAAATCGGACTTGGGTCTGGAACCTCGCTCGATAGACAAGGCGTACTCGTATCTCCCCTCCTACAGATCAGCACAATGGAAGCACTATCGAGGCGAGAAGAGAACGAGGTGATGGCAGCGGCCAAGGCGAACTCGCTGAAACAATGTGACGATCTAGTCAGCGGTATGCCCCTCTTTGGTCCTCGCCCTCTTCTTCCGACTCATACTGACAGTGCCTTCTTTCCAGACTTTGCAGACTGTGCCACAGGACGCACATTCACCCTCCCGTTCGTGTGCCGGGGACCTTTGAAGTTGATGCAGGACTGCCAGCGTTCTCAGTGAGTCCTCTTCTAGAGATTCAGTTCGACACCCGTGCTGAGGTATCGGTCTCGGTCAGCATGACGACGGAGAAGCTGGACGCCATGAAGCTGGACTACATAGCGAACCGGTCTGAGAAGGGCCGGCTCGCTGTCGAGACGCTGCGGGCGGGGAGGATCGATAAATTGAGGGGAAAGACACAGCAAGCGGTCGAAAAGGAGAGGATATGAGCGAGAGCGAGATTTATGGCATGTATATATACCCCCTTCCTTATTCAGATCACTACCGGCTCTTCCCAGCGACACGATTTCCAGATCCACCAACTCGGTGAAGCAAATCCATCGCCAGGCTCAGTCTCCTCCTCCCACTCGAGGGGTTTCTAGCTCCACGATGTTTTGCCCCCGATGGCTCGTCCAATGGAAGCGGCCTCTAAGGATGATGATGCAGAGTTTTGGTCGGGAGAGGATGCAGCAGAAGGACCGAAACCGATTTGAAAATCTTTTGGATTATCGCTCGGCCATCGACAGGAACACAAGGAGGGGGACCTTACAAGCAACATCCTCGTTTATGGATATCACTGGTTGGCTAGCCTGGCTCGACGCTGAGTCGTCTGCTTGAGATCTCATGGGAGAAGTTTCATGTAGGTTCTCACCCTGGCCCGGTGCTCGCGCTCTTATAGGCCGATGTCGAAACGTCCTATGGCTATTGAGGATCAAGGGTGCGCCGACTTCGAAGGTCGACGTTCCTTTGCGGCGATCCCGGAACTCATCAGCACAGTATGGACAGACGTGCGCTCGTCAGTGTTTTGCGAACAGCTCGCTACAACGAGAAGGCTTCTCGTGGCGGCTCTTCGGTGATCGGAAACCGCAGAGACACGTCCTTCGAAGCGAAAGAAGCTCGTCGAAGATATACTACCGAGCATGCATACTTATGCTCAAGCTCCGTATCGTTTCGAGAGCTCCAAGCCTTGCGCAATTGACGATAGCTTGGCATCCACGGCAAAGCCTTTCTTGGCATAATCTGTTCACTTCGTCAGTCCCATGCGTGCTTGACTGACCAGTCTCACTTTGTAATTCCGCGTACAGATCCTTCAACGCGACGACTCGCTTGACGATATGTTCGCCCTGGCATCCATCTCAGCAGTGTCTCTTGGAGTCGAGGTCACAGATACGACGCACCGGCTCGAGCTTCTGCTCCGGCTCGGCATCGTCCTCTCCCAACTCGATCTTGACCGTGACGATATTGCAATTCGCCCCCGACATCCTGCATGGCGTATCAGCACGCACGACTCTTCACCATGAGACAAAAATGTCCCACGTACCCCGGATCGACGACCAGGACCGGTGAGACCTCTTCCACCGATGAATTCTCCTTACCATACCCCGTCTCCTCATGCAGTTCCCTTATCGCCGTCGTTCTTCGCCCCCATGAGTTTCTCGATCCAACAAGCCTTAAAGAGAGCTCGGACTCACGCCGCATCCTCGCCTTCATCGATCAGCCCCGCGGGCAGTTCTGCCCGACATCAGCCACTATACCCTGACGACATCCGCGAGACCATGTACTCACCCACGACGAACTTGCCGATCGGCGGTCGGTACTGCTCGATAATGATCGTCGAGACGGGCTTGGACGGACGATGCAGGAGCGCGAGAATATGGACAGCTATCAAAGCTCCTCATCAGCAATAGCTCCGCTTGCAGGCTGTCACCACGTACCATCGACGCCGGCCTTCGACCGCGTCGAGCGGTTGGCGACTTCCCACACTCGCTTCGCACGAGTCAGCTCTATCTCTCTTGTGTGATTCATCTTGCAGAATAGAAACACACCTCCTTGCCCTCCTGGTCTTTCCAGTCGATCCGTTCGAGCTTCAACCACTTCGCCTGGTCGGCCTTTAGCTCCGTCGTCTTGAGTATCTCGGGCGTTTGCGGGGTCGTGCTCATCTTTCGTGGGCGGCAGAGGGGTGAGAGCGATGGGATGAGGCCTAGTGGACGCTTGGGAAACCTCAACGAGACGGCTGGGCGCATAGAGATGGATGTATTCGATCAGAATGGCTCGTGACGTCATGCTGAAGGCTGTTGTTGTCTGGGTGGCCATTGGCGATGTCGACAAGAATTTCCCAATCACGTTCAGGCTGCGTATACAAAACAAAACTTCATGTCAGGACCATTTGTCTGTATTTCCTCTTGGCCTTGCTAATATGCAGTCCTTTGCGGAGGGTCGACTCCCAACACAGTTAACAAGTGAGAGGACTCATCCTTCTTAAACCAAGTACAAGATACCGACGCTCCCAGCTTTCACAATACTACCCGCTAGGCCTTTGTCTTCTTCTTGATCCCCAGCAGCTTCTGCATTCCCTCCCTTTTTCTCTTTGGCGGAGCCATGCTGGTCGTCGAAGCCGGAGCGTCCAGTCCCTTCCCCTTTGCAGCGAGCAGACTCTGGATTGAGGGTGCCGCCAAGCCCGCCGCCCGCTTGACTGTCAACGCCGGTTGCACAGTCTCCTCTTCATTATTTTCCTTCTCCACCTCTCCCTCCCCATTCTCCGCACCCTCGCCGTCCTCCGCTTTCGCTTTCCCCTTCACACTCGTCGGGACCTTGGAGAAGAACTGTCGAACCATCTGGTCATCTTCCTCCTGCTCGGCTTTACGCCTCGCCTCTTCCTCCGCCGACTCCTTCTCGGCATGCAGGGCATCCAGCAGCGCCGCCGGGTCCCCGGAAGCATGCGAAAGCTCCATCCGGGCGTTTCGTTGTCTATGTCATCCCATCCGTCAGCAACACTATCCCACCTGATCCTTCCGAGACCGTAGCCACATACCTCAAATCCGCCAACTCGTCCATCGTCTCCATCTCCCGCCTACTCGCCTCCTGGCTCTTCTCCAGGTCCGCCATCGCGTCCTTTTCGACCGCGCTCTCGCGCTTGTTGCCATCCGAGTCATAGTCGTCGTCGGCCGCAGCGTCCGGGATGAATCCCGCCCTGCCGGACGGATCCGAGTCGACCCAGTTCTCGAAATTCCGCTTGGCGCCGTGTTCACAGATATAGTCCGCGTTCTTGGGGTCGGTCTTGAACGTGATTTCCGACGAGCAGAGCGTACATTTCTGAAAGCGCTTCGGTCAGCATTGCACTACAGGCTCGAATGGTGAAGTGGACATACAATGTAGAAACGGAAGATCTTGATCCCATAGTACTCTTCCCCCACGGCGGTCTCCTTTCGCGCGTTGAACTTTTTGCCCTTGTCTTCAGAGCTTGTCAGCGACGCCCTCAGCGAGACAAAGAGGGGACGGCTCACAGATATACTCGCCGCACTTCTCACATCGCATACTGAACGGCGCCATGAGACGAATCACCTGCTGCGTGTCCTTGGGGATCTTCCTCCGAGGGATCTTGGACGGATCGAAATCCGGAGGGAAGCTTGGAGTGGGGTCAGTGATGGACTGCGTGCTACATCGGAAAAGTAGGGTCTACTTACTATTTCTGTACATCGTCAAGAGAAGGAAGCGAAACACAATCAGCAGGCTCTCGAGTTCCTGAGGAAGACAGACTCACGTTGATAACCTTTCGTTCAGACATCTTGGCGGCTAGCTATGTACTTATGAGCCAGCTGGCAAGTCGAGGGAACCGGTTGCTGTCCAGAAGAGCCGATCGCAAATGAATGGAGACGAGGTGAAAGTCGAAACGAGAGACGGCGAGACTGGAGCTGCTTTATCCCTCATGCAAAGTGGCAAATCCGCCAGTGGCAAACGGTGGTCAAGATATCGATATAATATTGCAGTTCTCCCCCAGGATTATCACAAGCAAGCTCGCGCACCCGACAGCCGGAACGTGCGATGCATGCAATTCAGTCATAGCTATACACTATTATCTCCCTCTTGTTCTTCTTCTTTTCTTCTCGCCCAACACCCACAAAAGGCCCCATCCCCACAGAGAAATGAAAGACCAACACAGGGGGGTATACGAACAACGATCTTCCCAGGCCAAGGAAAACCGCCGAGGGATAAATTTGTAAACGAGGGAGCGCGTTTTCTCTATTGAATAAAAAAGAGCTAATGGAAACAAACAATGACATGAGAGACGGAGACGGAGACGGAAATGATGCGTTGATATCGGACAAAAAAAGATGAAAGATTGCAGTGTAAACCCCGGATGTACGATGAAGGAGAAATCTTGTCGGATATGGTCTGCAAGCTGGCGTCAGATGTGACCATGGAGGAGAATGACAAAGTTGCTTACCTCGACGACATATTCCCATCTTACTGCATTTGAGCTCCGACGAAGTTCTGCTGAGCTTTTCCGAACAGAGCGTAGATTTCCTCTTGTGCTCGCACAAAGGGTTGCTTCCAGAACCCATATGCTTCATTGTCGAGCAACTCGACAAAGGCAACGATCAGACCCCAGGGATGCGGTCGTCGGACTATGACTCGCTCCAAGAAGACTCGCCCAATACGCTCAGGGATATCGTTGGGTGTTTCGGAACGCGCAGCCGTGCCAAAGAGGTACAGCATGAGGGAGACAAAGAACAGGGTGTGGGCCGAAGGATATCGGAGCTGGTCGGCGATGACAGAGAGCAGGTAGTATTGGCCTGTCGAGTCTTGTCAGTATCTTCCACCTCAGAACGCACACACATGCTACTCACCCTCGGCGTCAAGAGAGAAGACCAGGTTGGTGACAATCGCGACTTCTGGCGCCTTATGATCAAACTCTGCCATTCCCGTCTGCGCTGCCTTGCGTGCAACACAGCTCGTTCCCAGGTAGAACACGGTCGCGTGCAGCAGAGTGTGATTCCAAGTGATAACGGGCGCACCATCGACAATGCTCTTGACCGCGATTCGGTTCTTGAGCTCGGCCACGATCGCCGCTTGGGCGGGCACGCCGGTGCGTACAAACTGGTCGATGGCGGCCTTCACATTTCCGTTCGACAGAGCGCCGATATAGTCGGATCGGACAGTCGGGAACCGCTGCATTTCCGGGATGAGCTGGTCAAGTCGCTTGTAGTAGTCGGGCAACGGCGCTTCCGAGTGAGGGAAGGCCGAAAGTATGATGTTTCGCAGCTGGACACAGTGGACCGGGATGGCGGTCGTGAGCGTGTGGTAAAACTCGACCAAGAATTCAGGGAAGTCGTGCATGATGACCAAGAGGATTCGCAGCGTTCCCTTGAAGATGCTTCTCGATGAAGGAGCCATCTCGGATGATTTCAAGAAGGGCGAGAGGAATCGCAACAGCCACATGATGCACCGATGGTAGTCTGCCCAGCCGTCTTCTCGTGGCGCTTGCAAGAGCTTCGGCATGAACAATCGATGCGAGATGATGGACAGCCAACCAAAAGCGAAGCGAGGGGCGTAGGTCGGCTGGGTGATTCCCAAGACGTTGGCAAAGCTCTTGAGACATCCGATGTACGTTTCCGGAAGACTGAGCTCGATCGAAGAAAGTTCGCTCAGCATCGAGGTATAGAATCGAGCCCAAGGTCGTTGGTCGAACGATTCGCCCATTTCCAGTTGTCGCTGGACAAGGCTGTACGACATGATCGTGATAATCTTGTTGAAGTAGTAGACCGTTCTCGGGACGTTAGCGGTCCCGCTCTTGTCCCCGTAATTCTTGACAATCAGCACGATGAGCTTGGCAAGCGAGTCTGTCCCGTAGAACAAGGGTGTGTCCGAAACTTTTCCGGCGTCTAGGTCGACCGCGCAGTTGATGGAGGTTCGATAGAAGGCCGACGAAATGTCTTCGCCGTTCAAGATGCCCTCCTTCTGCAAGAACGTGACGTACGGCACGAACGACGTCTCGGGACTCTGGCTGGTGCTGAACACTCGCACCCACTCGAGGAAGTAGTGCGTCAATCGCTCTTGCAACTTTGTGTCGATGACTGGCTTGATGTCCTCACTGGACGCGCTGGACGCTTGGACCGACATCTCCTGCGACGACGAGACGCGCAATTCTTCCAAGAGCGAGTCGACTGACGACGTGGAGCGAGACAGCCCGGCAGCCTTGACAAATGCTGCCAAGCTCGCCGCGAATCCGTTTCGGGGTACGCTGGGTCGGTCCGAAAGCGCCGTCTCCCGGATAAGCTGGGCGACAAAGTCGAGGATCTCGGGCGCAAACGATCTCGTAACCATTTGAGCGAGTTGTCCGTCCAGTTCAGAGACGCTGATGAATCCAGCTCGGATCAAGGTAGACGTTACCGGGACGTTGAATTTGCGCTATCTCACCGTCAATGTCCGTACTCATTCGGGACGATAAACACTTACGACATCCTCGGCATAGATCAGCCACTGCTTGACCTCCTTATTGACCTTGGGGACGAGCTCGCACAGCTGCTGAAGCATCAACACGTACACTTCCCGTCCGAGCGGTGAGGTGCATTTGTACAGCAGCTGGACGACCTTTTGCGAAATAACCAAAGTCGTCTGCTCTCTGTGCAACGACTGGTTGGCGACGTAGACGACCGCGCCAATCAACGTTCGAATCTCGTGGTCGGCAGGAACAGCCGAGATAGTCGACACGGGCGCGTTCGACAAGACCTTTTCTACCTGAGCTACGAGCTCGTGGAACTTTTCCAACGAGGTCTGCGCGGGAAGGGGTTGAGGCGAGACGGATGCCTCGGAGGGTTCAGGCATATCCTGAGCGTACCGAGGGGAGGGTCCGCGCTTCACATCTGGCGGCATGAGGTTGTCGTTGAGTCCCAGATCCCTGTATCCGGACGGGAGGTAGCTCTCGCCGTTGACTACCGATCCAGAAGGCTGCGTCAGGATCCTCGGCGGTTCTCCGAAATCTTCATAGACCCTGAGTTGAGCCTGATTGAGACCACCATTGCGCAACCTCAGCGGATCGGGCAAGACCTGCTGCGAAATGGTAACGCCGAACGAAGCCGCGTCCCAGAACGGCTGGGGGTTTCTCGAATCTCGGTGCGCCTTTCTGGCGGCATACTGTGGCGCGAGATTGACGTCGATGTCCTTGGCGGCCTTTTCCATCGCAGCCTTCTTGACGACAGCGCAAGCTACGTCGAGATTATCGCCAACCACACCCGCAATCTGGACGTCTGGCATGGTGTCCTCGGTAAAGCCATTGTTTCCCAGCATGCCTCGGACGTTCGTGATCATGGACGTTCGGAGCGGTTCTTTGCACGTGACCAATGCAAGGTTTCCGGCCAGGTTCTGCACCATCATATGCGCGGAATGTCGCATCTTGACGGCATCGCCTTCCATCCCAAAGTCCTTCTGGACGAGGTCGCGCGACGAAATACCAGCGATGGTGACGGATCGTTCGACGACCGGGGTGATGATTTCCCGGATCGCCTGGTCGATGGAGTGGTGGACGATGCGCTTGAGGGTCGGGGCAGTAAAGATGGGGTGTTCCGGTGAAAAGACCAACTTGTCCGGCAATTGATTGACCAGTTCGTCCACTCGGCGCATGAACACCGCCTGCGCGACCTGGGCAGCTTGTTCCGTCTGCAGCTGCTGGATCCGGGCAAACGCCTCGTTCATGGGAGGCGAAAACTGTTGCGCGGCCATGGCAGCGGTCGCACGTTGCAGTTCCATGTCCAGTCTGTTCTCGACTTCTGGTTGCGGTGGGGCTGGCGGAACGTGTTCTCGGAAGATATTGCTCGGCTCCATGGACTCCAGTTGGACATCGAGTTGGCCAAACAAGACTTCGATCTCGAATTTCTGGTTCAGTCGCAGTTTACCAAAGTGATACAGCTCGACGAGCAGCGAAAGGATCGCGACGAGCCATGGATTCGGGACGTGAAAGATGACGGAGTCCCTGCACGAGAGGAGAAGGTTGCAGACAAAGGGGATGGCAACAATCATGCGCGAGTTGTCGGATCCTTGGATGAGGAGATCCTTGAGCGACAGTTCGCGCAACTTGATCGGCTTGTTTTTCGCCAGCGTCAAGCGTCCGAGCCACATGGCCACCGTCTTCAACGTCGTCCTTTCGGCCGCAGACGTCATGGTCGCTTCGGAATTTAACAGATCCCTCGCTTTTCGATACGTTTCCCACAGGATGTGTCGGTCCAGTACCGGCGAGTCGATGCTTTCCATCAACTGCATGTACAGGTCGTGACGACTCTGCTCGGACGAGACTCGGAGGTCGATGAAGTAGTGGGCGAACCATCGCGAGTACTGGTTTTCGAAGAGACTGACAAGCTCTGAGGACTTTGCATCAAAGTTATTGGGAGCGATATTGTTGATGATGAACATGATGGCGTCCTTCTTCTTGTCGTCAGGGGTTTTGAACTCGTCATCTCCCTCCTCAATCAGCACAGGGAGCTTTAATGCCGGGAAAGCGAGTTTGACACCCCCCTGTTGGTCCAGATCTTCCCTCTCCGCCAAAGCCGTGACAATCTCGTTGATCAATCCAGGGTGAGATTCGTGGAGCGCAGGGATCTCCAGCAGCGATCGACAGAGACCAGGAAAGTCGACCAGAGAACCCCTGAGGACCGTCAACGCGTTGATCCCGAACGTATAGAGCGCTTCGTGCGGGGCGGTCTTGCACGCGTCTAGAACGTATCGAGTTGCCACGAATGCAGGTGTGTCTTTGACGAGTCGGTAGTCGATGATAGCGCCAAAGAGGATGCCCGTCATGGTCAACTCCTTTGGCGGGTAGGTCTTGACAAACTTGTACTCGTCAAACAAGGAGTGCAGAGCGCAGGCGAAAATGTCATGATCCCGACCATCATCGGATTTCTGACACCTCTTGAGTTCTTCGACCACGTCGTCGAGCTTGACTTCCCCGTTGTACATGCCGTGAAACATGTTGTCGACGTGGGATGTGACCTCGTTGTCAAAATTGACGACCGAGAAACCCTGTTCTGTTTTCGATGTCGGGTGCAGGTTGAGGAGTCGGGGGTGAAGGATGAGGATGTCTGTTCGGACATTTTTGAACCTGAAAATGTCCTGTTGTGTCAAGCCCTCGGCGTTTCGGACCACTCGAATGAAGATGGAGTAAACGTTGGTGCCAAGGGTGAACAGCAGAGGCGGAGCGGATTCCGGCTGGTGCTGATGGTCGATTTCGAGCCTGATTTTGTGCTCGACGAAATCGAACATGCCCTCAAGGAAATCATGTCCCTGAACCGAGACGCCATCGGCTAGCCACTGCTCGAGGTTGAGATACTCCTTGTTGGAAGCAAGCGCCGCAACATCGAGCGCGAAGTGGAGATTGTCTGATGCGAGCAGTTTGTCGAGAATCTAATGTCAGCGATGCCACGATAGAAAGCCTACCTTTAGATCCATTCCAATCTCTACGACTCTGCCCAAATTGTTCTCATCTTCCCCATAGAACTCGTTGAGAACCGCCAACAGTCCATCCGGGTTGACTTGCCACATCTGCTGAAAGACTAGCTGAGACGAAGTGACGGTGTTGGAAGCCGAGGCAAGGTAGACAGCGAGCAGTCGAGTGTGCATGTTGGCCACAGGAGTGGGGAGTGGGATCTGCAGCACGTAAGCGTTGGCCTTCTTTTGAAGCAAATGATGGACCCACAGAAAGCTTTTCGAGACCAATCAAGACCAGCTCTGGCGCAAGCGCAGCAGCCTTATCGAGCATTTCTGTAGCACTGCGACCTATTTCGGCTCTCTCCTCCCTGCTACCCTCCTCCGACTCTGCCATGGCACAGGCCGAAACGAGGACCTGTATCAATCCCATCGTATTCCACAAGCACGCCGCTTGGACATCCTTGGCCTGCTGCCGAACGGCTTTTGTCCCCGCTTCCGAGGGGGGATCAACTATTCTCGTGAATGCTTCGGGCGATGTTGCGTTTGGCATGGTGAGAATGGGTAGTGCGTCTGGGGGGAGAGAGGTGAGGTTGGCGAGGATGGCCAACAGGGACGACATATTGGACCAGATGGGCGAGGAGAGGGAGGCGGGGAGAAGGCCTGCAATAGGAGGAGCGGGCGATTGCGGTGGGAGAAGGACGAGCGACATGAGAAGTGGGAGTGAAGAGGGGTAGGCTGCTGGGGAGTTGGGTATGTCGAGCGACCTGATGACGTCTACGAATGATATCGCCTCCTGATTGTCAGTCGTGGTCCCCGATGTCTGACTCACGATAGAGCATAGACCCTTGACGACTCCGTGAACGTCAACCATCCTGCCGTCTCGAAGTCCCTCACACAACCCAAGGATGGTCCTAGAGGCCTCCTCCGTGACTTTTCTGCTGGCGTCTTCGCTCGACAGGCCTTCCAGCAGCCACGGGCCCCACCACCTTCCGACAACGGCTTCGACGGTGCCCTCATCCTGCGTGAGGTTTTCGCCCAATTCAAACAGGATGTCTTCTAGTGGGATGGTGCCGGAAGATCGCGGAGCACCACCTGGAGATAGAGCAGACAGTGTCTGCAGAATGATGGCGGGTGACGAGAATTTGACGGTCAAACATGAAAGGAGCGTTGCTCTTTGTGCAGAGATGAGGGGTGACATGTGAGGGGATGTTGGATTTGTCGGTGTTGCCGGTCGGGAGGAAGTGTTGCTTCCAGCTGACGGCGAGTTGGACCGAGGGAAGAGAGCAAGGATGAGCGTTCTAGCTTCTTGCAGCGTGATATCCTCGGCATAGGGTTGTTGATTGGGAATGGCGTTCATTGACCAGAAGGGCATATGAGGAGAGCGGAGGATCTCCATTGCTGGCTGAAACGTTTGACGCAGGATCTGGTGATAGACGTCGTTGGACGGATGCGAGGGGGGAAAGATGTGCGGGGACGCGAGGGTGAAAGCGACGAGTGAAAAGAGGAGGGAGGGCGACAGGTTGAACATGAGCATTGAGGGCAGCGGGAGTGGAGCAGAGGGTGTGGGCGACAGGATGATGAGGGAGAAGTGGGGGGCGAGGGTGACGTCTCGCGATGCCCTCACGGCCTCGGTGACGAGTAGTCTCCACGCCAGCGCTGCCTGTCCGTTGGTCGGGACCGGAGGAGGCGGGTCGTTTGGATTTTCCTTTGCATGCTGCACCAACGTCGATATGACGGGACCCGCAACGTTGACTGCCCGCCGAACGAAATGGTGATACATTTCCGGTCCAGTGGTAGACGCCAGCTGGGCGAAAGTCAGCTCTGACGCAACAGAACAATGGTAGCTCTTGACCACCTACCGTTCGGATATCCGCCGACGCCTTTTCAAACGAGTCTTCCGTCACGGTCGTCAAGAGGAACACGATCTGTGCCCTCACGATCGCTGCGGTTCCCCCTTGTCCTGCGCTGGGCCCCGTGAGTCCTCCACCGCCAAAACCGGGGGGTGGGCCGGTCCTGGCTCCCCCACCTCCCAGTCCGGGAGGAGGGATCGACATCGGACTTGGTGTTGTCAGACCTGGTGGGGGTGGAAGGGTATTTGCGAGCCCTGGAGGGGGGTTCATTCGTTCATCCCCAGATGAAGGGATGACACGGGGGAGGGGGAGGTGTAGGGTTGATTGCCTTGTCGTTCGTGGGTTATTCCTGAGAGTGTTGCTGTCCAAATCGCGGTCCTCGGCCGGTGAGAATAGCGATGGATGACTGCGCTGCCTTGGTGATGGGATGAGATCCAACGATGTGATGTAGTCGAAGAGTCAAGCACACAAGAGCACCCCTTGTGCGCCGAAACTCACTATGCCTTCGGCAATTTTCGGAGTTGTCTTCTCGGGCAGCGCGGTGGACGAGTGTGGCACTCGGGATGGGAGGACGTGTAGCGTTCAGTCAAGGTATCTATCTACCTTGTTGCCTGATACAGCACGAAGGGGCACTGCACAATCTAGCAGCAATGGCCGTATCATCAAGACGCATCGTCCTCTCTGTAGCGGTACTCTTGGCAGTCGCCGCCGTGGCGTATGGCAAGCTAGACAAGGTGAGTGGAGGTGGTTCACACGTATGAGCAGTCGCGAGAGGGATCGACGCGATGCACTCAGAGACTTGGATGCCGTGCTGCGCCATGCTGCACAATATGCCTTCAGAAGGAAAATTGACGTCGACTGTGCAGCTGAATCCGCAAAAACACTTTGCTGCTCCAGCACACGGACACGATGAACCGAGCTCGACCATGAAGAAGGTGTTTGCGACCTTGTTCCCCTTTCAGAGTCCCGCCTGGAACTCGCGTGCGTTCCCTCCTGCTAATTGAGAGCTTTACTGAAGACGACCGCAGTCCTCGCGACATTCTACATATCTTCGTAAGTATAGCACCTTACCCTCGACCCTGCTAATCATGCCACAGCGTCCCCAACTTCATCCTGCTCGCGGTGCCAGCGACGCTGGAGCCCTCGTCACTCAACACCATGATCTCGTTCGCCACCGGTGGTCTGCTCGGCGATGTCTTTCTCCATCTGGTTCCGCACGCCTTCTTCGGCGAGGGCGCCGAAGGGGTGCACGGACGCCTTATCGTGGTCGAGGAGAAGCGCAACATAGTCATCGGGTCCGTGAATTTGTCTGTTTATCAAGCAAAGGACTGATGGTATCAGAGGGGCGATCTTTCTCGGCTTTGCCTGCTTCTTCGTCCTCGACAAGTCGATGCGAGTGCTCAGCTCGTCCGCTGGCGGATCAGGGCATTCGCACTCGCACTCTCACGCCCACTCGCACGAGTCCACAGCGACCACGACCGCCCTACCACCTACCACCGAGCTGACATCGCGTAAATCCAAACCAGAATCCGAAGCCGAGCCCGCACCTCCTCCGACCAAGGCCAAGGAAGTCAATGCCTCGCTCAAGCTCTCGGCCTACCTGAACCTCTTTGGCGACTTTACCCACAACATCACCGACGGCTTGGCCATGGCAGCGTCGTTCTACTCTTCTCCAGCCCTGGGTGCGGTGACGACCATCGCGACCTTCGCGCACGAGATCCCGCACGAGGTGAGCCTCTCAGGTCGAACCGAGCTGACAAGCAGATTGCCGATTACTCGATCCTCATCAAA
Source organism: Tremellales sp. Uapishka_1 (assembly GCA_035521475.1). Taxonomy (NCBI): domain Eukaryota; kingdom Fungi; phylum Basidiomycota; class Tremellomycetes; order Tremellales; species Tremellales sp. Uapishka_1. Next base: position 609 of record JASZXS010000415.1, on the reverse strand, counting down.
TCGGGCTTTACGAAAAAGCAGGCGATGGGGTCGCAGTTCTTTACGGCGGTCGGGGCGTTTGTCGGCACGCTCCTGGGGATTTGGATCGCCGAGACGTCGGGGACGGGCAAGGTGGTCGATGTCGCCCCTGGAACGGGGATCTTTGGGAGAAATGTCAGGGGTGGCGAGCTGGTTATTCCCATGACGGCTGGAGGTGGGTGCAGGTGCGGTGCCATGAGGCTGACTCGCGAAGGTTTCTTGTACATCGCATCGGTCAGCGTGATTCCCGAATTGTTAGCGGAGTCGAAGAGCGCAAAGCAGGCGCTCAAGGAGGTGAGCAAGGCTCTCGAGGGGCGCACAGCTGACGAGATCAGTACGCGGCTATGGCGTTTGGTGTCTTTTGCATGGTGAGTCGCCTTCCTTCTTGCCTCTTATTCATTGCTGAGGACTCGACAGGCCGTCATTGCATGGAACGAGTGATAGCCTTGGTAGTAATAAAGTACAGGACATACAGGTTACATGCAATCTCAGGCATTCTCCTCCCACCATTTGGCTCCTCCCCCGCTGGCAACACTCTGCCCCGTATCTCTCGACCCGCTATCGACCCTCTTCCCGCCCCGCTTCACGATC
>JASZXS010000414.1:0-14656 GCA_035521475.1 Tremellales sp. Uapishka_1 | reverse complement strand
GGGCACTGGGGTATCTTGAGCAAGCCAAGGGGGGTCTATTGGCGGTTGGCGCTAAGGCTGGCGCAGGGGTCGGTTGGGGAGGGAGAGCTGTCGGGGCGGCATTTGGAGGACGGGGCGGTGATGGAAATTGACATCTGTGGCATCTCGTGTAGACTGGGGGACTTGTACATCGTGTGATAGAAATGTTGTATACATGTATCCAATTATCTTGTCGTGCTGCGGATGCACTCCCGGCAGAAGCACGTAGTCACCGCCACCAGGTCAGTGGACCATGCATGTCAAAGTGGTGAAACCCTGCTTGTTTTCGCGGATCTGTATGCATACAGAGCCAAGGATGTATAACGTAGTGGTGGAGAACAGGTATAAAAGCTAAAAAGAGATGTTCTGAACCAGGCTCGAACTAGTGACCTTGCGCTTTGAGGATGCCTGAAACTTCAGGCGCACGCTCTCCCAACTGAGCTATCAGAACTTGATGATAGCTCAAGTTTACTATGAATATATTGTGTCAATTTTCTATGATCTTTATGCGTCCATTTGGTACCAATCCATTACAAGTTTGGCTTTCACTTCTTTTGAAAGACTTGATTGGGTGGTGTATATAATCCGCGGTGGATGAATGAATGCGAAAAGTTTAAAAGGTCAAAATGGTGGTTTCAGGTGAAGTTCGGGTGGCAAAGACACCGGAGGACTTGTTTCATTTTGTGTGTCGCTTGTAGGATCACAGGGCTCCCAAGGGGATCAACTCCATAGATTAGGGGAGTGATCGGAGGAGCGGACAGAATAGCCTGTCGATGTGATACTTAGCTGATGAGGTGATGCACAAATCCGGGGACGAGCTCAGCGGTCCAAGCGCATGCACTCGCCTCCCGGTGGAGGTCGTAGTTCTTGTTCGTGATCCCTGTCCTCTGCACCATCAGTTGCTTTCTCGACTATGGCCGCCCTCTCAGCCGATGCACCGGTCTTCAACCCGCGACCGCGAGGACCTATTCGATGCACCTTCCTCAATTCGTCAACCGGATGTCGGTACGGCGACTCGTGTCGGTTTCTGCACGAGCGACCGGGCGACGTCGGGCTGCACAATGCAAAACCGGGTGGATGGGATAAGAGGCGGCAGAAGGAGGAAGGGAGATGGGATAAGCCGATCCGACAGAAGGCGGACAGCGTCCGGGCATTGGTGGAGGAGCTAAGGGGGACGAAAAGGGCGGTGGAGGAGTGTCGATACTGGGCATCAGGTGAGTGTGAGCAAGGTGTGGGGTCAGGTCGGGCTCTGATATTCGGTTCGGGCTCCTCAAGGATACTGCAAGCATGGTGAGCTAGCTCCATTCACCCCAGTGATGGGCGAAGGCGGTTGGGCAGATTGGAGGCTGATGGGAAGGCTTTCGTACAGAAAAGTGCACGTTCCCTCACCCAATGGACCCGTCGTCCGGCCCGCAACCACCCTGTGGGATCTGTCTCGACGATACGCCGGTCACCTATGGTCTTCTTCGTAAGTGGTCGAGGGAGATCAACGCTTCAATCGCCTGATCGCCAGTTTCTTAGCTGGCTGCTCTCATCCCTTCTGTTTGGATTGCATCACTCTCTGGCGCTCGAAGCGGTCTGACGCCTACTTCTCGGACGGCGCCAACATGGACAAGGTGATCAAGCTGTGTACGTCGCTATCCTTCACCATAAACAACCCTCGCCTGATCAGTGTCCCAGGTCCACTATGTCGTCAGCCATCGAAATACGTATTTCCATCGTCTCTGTTCTGGGAGAAGGGACAACGAAAGGACGCAATTGAGAAGAACTACTTGATAATTGTCGGCAAGGTTCCTTGCAAGTAAGCTGATCCCTTCTGAGCTGGGACGCAGGAAGGGGAATTGACCAATTTGCGTCGCCAGGTATCTGGAGCGCGGGATCAAGCACGGGAAACCGTTCTGTCCCTATGGCGACGACTGCCATTATGTGAGTGCCATATCTCTGCTGCTTGTGAATATGAAAGTTGGCTTCGCTGATATTGGCCAGTCCCACATGATCAACGGCATAAAACACAAGTTCGACAAGGGCGCATCCGAGCTGTTGTCGTAGTAAGTCACGTTTTCGCACCTTTCCCAAGCAGAACGCTGATAGATGCGCCACGCCAGTATGCGTGGCTCACATGACGGATATCGGATTGAGGGCGCTCGTCGGCGATTTCACGGACGGGGACGCCGAGGTTCACTTCAACCTGACAATTTTCCTTCAGACGACGATATGCCGCTCGAATTTCCGATCATCGGCAATCCGCTTCTGTTTCGCAACGACGTCGTCTTACTGATGTCGTCGATGCTGCTTGATCAGAACCCCGAAACGGTTGGACAAGCTGGGGAAGAGGACGAAGGCGACGACGAGGACGACGAGGGGGAAGAGAATGACGAGGAAGAAGAGGAGGAAGCAGAACAAGGCCTGGAGGACGAGATCTATTTGGGCGAGGGTGACGATTTTGAAGTCGACAGTCTCGACGATTTGGGAGAGTGGGGGTATGATGATTGGGACGACGAATATGATGATGACGAAGAAGGTGACTATCCTGGCTTTGGCCCGCTCATGCAGTTCTAGCTAAGGGAGCAGCTGAACGTTGTGTACATCTTGGCTTGCGAGACCCATGTAGATATTGTACTATTATGTCTAGCAAGTACAAATTTCGACTCAGAACGTGTGATGAGACTGCTCATGCACTTAGTCTTCTCCGCTGTCCTCGGGCGCTCCATCCCCTCCTGCCTCTGCCTCCCCCTCTGCCTCTGCCTCGTCCCCACTTCCACCTCCAATCTCAATCCCGCCATCTCCTTCCTCCTCGTCAGGGTTGTATCCCCTCTCTTCCCGCTGCCGATCTCGCTTGGCTTCCAGCTTTGCCAGGATCTTTTCTGCCTTGTTGAAAATCCCCGATGTGGCCGCTCCGCACGCATAGCACTTCGGCGACTTGATGAACCGCTGGATCGCGCAACTAGACCAATACTCGTCAATACATTGGCGCCATCAACCTGATCGACTGGCACTCACTTCATACAGAAATAGTGCCCGCACTTAGTGACGACGGGCTCGGTGAACTCTTTGCGACAGATCAAGCATGCAAACGGGACCTCCTCCTCCTCCTCCTGCTGCGCTGCGACGGCGTTCTTCCCGGCCTCGAACTGGGCGTCGAGCTGCCACCCGGCGAGATAGTCGCCTCGGTCGTGCAAGAATTTACACGAGTCGCCGTACCCGCAGAAGCCCGTCTCCTTGTAGTCCTTGCACACGTCCGGCTGGTAGTCGATCAGCGTGATGGTCCGGATATTCGAGGTCGCGCGTATAGGGCCCGTCTTCATCTTCGACGAGATCGAGTCGGGGCGGAGTGCGATGTGCGAGAGGTAGTTGGCCGTTCCATGGTACAGTCCATCGTCAATCTCGCCGTCCTGACAAGAAGACAACGGAGTATCAGTATGGGGTTCCACCGCTCGGACAGCTTGAAAAGAATGGCCACCCACCTCGTTCAGTTTCACCTTCTTGCCGCCAATCTCGCCCTTGCCGCCACCCTCAAGCTCGAGGTCCCAGTCGGTACTCCGCGTCGCGAGCTCGTCGCCCTTTTGCAGCGACCCCGAATCGGCTTTGTAATCCAGCTCGTCGAGCCCGCCGCCGATTTCCTCGGCGGCATCGCGGCGACGCTTCGTGCCTTGGATCAGAGGGTTCAGGAGGGACTTCTTTTCGGGGCGAATGACCGAGCTGGAAGCAGACGATGAGGAGGGGTCGGTGGGTGAAGCAGAACGTTTACGAGATTGCTGTGGACGAGCTCGGGGTCCTTTTTTGAAGATGACCACTGGAGGCGCCATTTCGGACATGACGGAAGGTGGTCGATGTGTGAAGTGGTTGATTGGAATGTGAAACTAGTTTGTCTGCGACTCAAAGTATAGCCCCATGTACAGTAAGATGGTAAGGATTATTGTCAGTAAATACGGTAGAAGTGACCATGAATCAGCTAGCTATACAGCCTCTAGCCGCAGCTTTCCCACGGGTGAACGAGACCGATCTGCCACATCCGGCGGGGAAAAATTAATCGCCGCTGCTGGATGACCTTGTCCGCGTTGCCCTATGCGGTAATTCTCGCCGTAGGGGATGAGCAAACACTCGTCTTTGACGTCGTCTTCTTCCTCTTCCCCATCGCCACCCAGCGAGCCACCCCACCTTCAAAGCCACCCAACCGTCAATACCACTCGGCTTTTCAACCGGTGCAATCGTCCTCTTCCCGCAGGCAAGTCGTGATTTCTCTCCCCGCCTTGGACGCCACGTCGTCGGGATTTGAGAAGAGAAGCGGAAATCCCACGACACAAAGGCTGTGGAGAGGTAATCCCGCTGACGCCGAATAGACCATTCCGATCTGCCTCACCAACGGCGTTTCACCCATCCATCCTACTCCGCCCCCTGCCTCCACCCGTCGCGTCCACCCCGCAGCAATAACAACAGAGGACACCTCGATCGCTCCGGAGGAGACCATCATCCGTCCGAGCCCCACCAACATGGACTCTCAACATCATATGGAAAACGATGCAGTCCGCGCAGCTGCCGCCGCTGCAGCTGCCGCGGCATCCTTGGGTCTAGCCTCGATCCACGAGAACGAGCTCGCGAATTCCCACCATACGTTCCATCACCACCAACTGCAACAACCCGACTTTTCGCACAAGGGCGAGGACGGATCAGATCTACACCATCATCATCAGGGTGCCGTTGATGTTGATGTCCATGGTTTGGAGATTCCCACCATGGGAGACGAACATGTGCATCATGGCCATGGGGAGGAAGAGCTCGATCTGAATCTAGGGATGGGCGGCTCAATGGACGATGGCGGAAGGGGGAGTTTTGGAAGACCGCCAAGTATCAGAAAAGGTAGGTTCAATGTCTCCACATCTCTTTCACGCCACACTGTCGCTTACAGTCCAAATCCCTTTTTACAGCTTGCGACCTGTGTCATGCTGCGAAACAAGTACGCTCCATCTCCCGCTATCCACCATGCACCTACTGACGACCGCTCAGAAATGCTCTGGTGATCGGCCGACGTGTACGCGCTGCGCATCCGGAGGGTGGCAGTGCATCTACGCCCCGCGACAGCGCCGACGCACCGTGCCCAAGGAGCAAAAGCTCACTGTCTCTAGCCTCGACGGCTCTCGTGGCCATGGCATGCAGTCCATGTCGATGGGGACGCCGCAGACGGGCAAAAAGAGAAAGCTAGGCCAGAGAGACAGCATGGGCGCGCTGGGTGCCGAGACGATGGACATGCGAATGGCAATGGGCATGGCGATGGATATGGGGCTGGCGGGCGAAGATGAGGGCGAGGACCTGCTGAATATGAGTGACGAGCAGATGGTATGTCTTTGGCAGGTCAGTTGCGCAATGTGATTTGACCCTTCCGCCAGCTCGAATCAATCGCCATCGATGGATACCTCGCCGATCTACCGCTATCGACCTTCGTCCACAACTTGCCGTATACCGCTGGTCATTCAGCCAATGACCAATCGGTCCAGTATCCCACGGACGACTTCCCCGCTGCCGGCGACAATCAGTTTCCAACCGGGGATATGGACCAGCACACGACGTCTGCGCTGCGGGATGCTATCTTCTCGCTTAACGAGTCGGGCGGCGGCACCGGGTCGCAGAATGGCGATGGGACCGGGAATGACGATCAGCATGGAGACCCAGATCAGCAGTTGGACCCGCATCTCGCGCTTCTCGATCTCTCCCATGCCATGCCGGTGGACGATCAAGGGAACCCACAAAACAACGAGAGTGGTTCCGAGAGCCACATGATCTCAAACTACTCTTCTGGGGGATGCAACCACCAGCCTCTGGTTCCGCACATCCTCGCCCTCCTAACTCACCATCCGCTCGATCCGAAACAAGGATCCAACACCCCGCTCACGCTCTCCGTCCTCGCCCCCCTCGCCCGGTCATTACGACTCTTCCACGCCCTTGCCCTGTGTCCCATCTGCTCTTCCTCGCCGCAACAGACGCTTCCACAACTCGCGCTCCTCTCACGGACGACAACGATTCTGACGTTCCCCTTCCCACCCATCAACTCGTCTTCCGTCGGCTCCTCGGCCCAAATCACCGTTCACGGCGCGCGGTTATCTGGGACAGGGCTATCGGAGGCCATCGAGCAACATATCGTCGGCGTCATTTGGGACTCGTGGCGTGCGGCTATACGGGAGACGTTTGCGCTGATTGAGCGAAAGGCTCAAGAGGTCATCACGCAGTCGGCGGTCATGGCGACGGGAGAAGGAGCGACGCCGCAGGGGTCAGCAGAGACGCAGCGTGCCGGATTGATGTTCCAGGCCATGAGCAGGCTGGTCACGGCGATGGACGAGGTGGAGGGGAATTAGGGACCGGTTCTGAGGGAGGTGGACCGAGAAGAGAGGGACTACACTGGGTATCCCAGTGGAGAGAGGTAGTACTATAGCCGTCCAAGAAGACGAGATAATCGTTTACATCTTGACCTCGATCAGGAACCGAACTCGGTCAATGAGCATCATGTTGGAGTAATTAAGGTTGTTCTCACGCCGGACGCCCTGTCTCAGGCTTCTCAACGCTCGGCAAAACACTAAAGGCAGCAAGCCTTACATCAAAGATTGTCACCGTGACGGCTACTACCCCCGTTACGCCTATGGCGGATGAGAATACTGTAGGACGTCGATTTCGACGGTCTCGCGAATGCTGAGGACCTTGTTTGCTCTGTGTGCGGTAATCCGTCATAATGGGACACCCACGATTCTCGACTCCAGTGGATGTGATCTTGCTGCAGTGGACGAGCGGTGGAGGCTGAGGCCACACGCACGAGATATTCCTTACTCCAGATTAACAAAAGAAGAGCCACCAAAGAGACATCTTTTTGCCTCCGATGATTAAATGATTTCCGGACGACCGTTCAGCGCATGCTGCAGAGGTATATGATTGTAAGCATGTCGCGCATTGGTCGAGAAGGGATGCCGGGCCTCAGAGCTTTCATCATATATTGAGTCCAAGGACATAGCGTTGTTCACAGACTTGCCATGGTATACATGCAGGTCAGTAACAGCCTCCAGTCGCGCGCGAGTTGCCGACTGCCGGCCAGGTCCGAAGGGTTGTAGATCGACTGAGATGAATCCAATTCATGCTACATGCACCGCACTTGGTCAACCAAGACATTCACAATGGCCATGCCGAGAATGATGTATGGCACGGCGTGGTAGGTTGCAGAGTCAGGTCGGGCGACAAAAGCTTACCTTGTCACCCTTAGGAAGAAGGAGCGCACCACGGAATTGGTGTACCAGGCGCTGAAAGCTGGATTTAGAGGTATAGATACTGCGTGTCAGCCAAAGGTTCGGCCTGCATCAGTTGATGCTGTTGCTATAGACGACCGTGCTGACTGCATCACAGCACTACAGGTAGGGACAGCAATGCCTTGCGATCTTCTCAATGTTGAATATGCACTCCAGGGAGGACCTCGTTGGCGCCGGTATACAACGAGCTGTACAAGAAGGCATCATCAGGCGAGATGAGGTGTTCATACAGACCAAGTCAGTCCGGTCGTTTAAATGTCCTTATTCTCCGGTGCTGATGGGGGAACCAGGTATACCAGTATCCAAGGACAAGATACCTCTCAACCCCTTCCTTACGATCCGCGCGCCTCGATCGCAGATCAAGTCACCCAATCCATCGCCAAGTCGCTGGCGAATCTGCAAGTGGACTATATCGATTCGGTGGTCCTCCATTCTCCTCTCAAGACTCGAGAGGTATGTTTGTCTACGACATCATGATAAAGCAGCCCTAACCGAGAACAGGATACGCTGACCGCGTACCGGACGTTGGAAGGGTTCCAAGCGCAGGGCAAGATTCGCATGTTGGGCATATCGAACATCTACGATGTGGGACTGCTGCGATGGTTGATCGAGAGGGTCGAGGTCCCCATCGGAGTCGTGCAGAACAGGTACATGATGTTCGAGGCTTAGCCCGATAGAGGGAGATATACTGATGAAGAAGACAGGTGGAATCAAGGGAATGGCTGGGACCGCGAAGGTGGGTCATCCGGTCAGAGTGTTCGCCGCATCCTTTGCTCACGGACTCCCGCAATGCCTAGTCTACGATTTGTGCCAAGCATATTCGATCAGATACCAGTGAGGGATCCCTTCGCCGTCCCTCTCGATCCTTCGTTATTCTGACCCCCACAGGTCATTCTGGACGCTCACCGGCTCTCCTGTACTCTTACAGAACCCACTCGTATCCAGCCTCTCGAGGAAATCTGCCTTCACACCAGAACAGACGGTATACCGTATCGCTCAGCTGTAAGTTTGCTGACGCCTACGACATCACAAGTGTTGAGGCTCCATCCATAGATTCGGTATAACGCCGCTCTGCGGATCAACGGATGAAGTGCACATGAAGGAAGCGCTAGCAGCAGACACCGCTGCCCCGGGATTCGGCGACGACGATGAAGAGGCAAAAACAATCATGACACTGATGAGAGGAGGAGAATCAGGATGAAACCTGGGCTGTACCTCGACAAGAACTTCTGAGCTGTAGTCCTGCCACCTCAGCACGTCTTTGGGTGGTCGCGATTTGCGATCCCACGGCTATTGCTGCATGCACCACTCTCCTGTTCCGCGATTCGGAACCAAATTCGGCTAACACCAACCGAATGGTCCAGTTAACTTTCCGCGGTCCGCTGCAAAGCCATCCCTTGCCCTCAAGTCAACATATCCACCATGATCCCCCACGTCAAGTACATCGACCCGAACCTGCCCGACGTGGAAATAGAGCTGCTCGTCGGCGGTGCGTCCGAAGCTCCCTTGATCAACAACCAAGCGCTCGCAGCATCCCGCGCGGGCGACCACCGACTCTCCATCAAACTCCATCGTCAGGCGCTTGCCATCAAGATTGCTGCTTTCGGGGAAAATTCCGTTCACTCCGCCATTACGCTCAATGGCCTCGGGGAAGAACTGCTCGAAGTCGGCGAGCTGGACGAAGCGGAAACAGTTCTGAAGAAGGCGTATGCGGTCCGAAAGAATCTGGGACCGGGCCAGGCATTTGATAGGGCTGTCACGGGCGAGAATCTGGGAAGGGTGTATGAGGCTGAAGGGGACTGGGAGAAGGCGCGAAAGATCCGCGAGGAAGGCGGTGCCGAGGGAGTCGCGTGTTCCAACTATCATGTAGGTGTGGAGACTACGTTGAGTAGGTGGTGAAACTGATGCGACTCGCAGTGCCCGGGTCAGACGTTTCCGCTGAGCAAGATGAAACGCTGCGGAGCGTGCAAAGCACCGATGTATTGTGGAGCCGCATGTCAAAAGGCGGATTGGACGAGTCGCCATAAAGTCCTGTGTCAATCTAGAAAATAAGGGATGCACTAATCGTCGTCGCTTCCCCTGCTAGCCAGTCCGTTGCGTATACCCGTCTTGCCCTTCCGTGTCCCGCTCCGGTTGTTGTGGTATCCTTTCCCTGACCAGTCCTCATCGTCCGAGTCGTTGTCGCTTTCGTTTTTGGAAGTGGATTTAGATTGCAGGAGACTGGGTGAGAGGACACCCGCGAGATTTATTGGGCCAGCGGGGAAGACACCTGAAGTCCGGATCAGGTGAGCACTCTGATTACATAGCAGTGTGAAGCTCACCAGACTGCTTCAGCCGGAACTCCAGCATGCCCAGCGTGAACTTATCCGAATCTCCCAGCTCCTCAAAGCCTATCAGCCTGGGGTACCGTCAGCCGCTAGCGCAGTCAAAGCGGGAGAATAACATCGACCTACCGATCGACACAGCTTCCATCCACAAAAACCATAACACACGGCAACACCTGGACCCCAAACTTGACGACCAAGAACGGCGTATCCGCCACGGAGGCTCTAAGGAATAGCGTATGTGGATGTTTTGGTGCCAGCTCCTGGTATCGATTCTGCATCAGCCTCTATCTAGCTAGACATAGCGAATCCCAAAACATACCGCTAAGCGGTCATCCATGATCTTGCACCTAAAGAAGTCGGGATGGAAAAAGTGTATTATGCAATATTTTTCTTTCCTGCCCGAGCACAAACCTCCATTACCCCCATTCGCTTCATACGAAAAGAGCGCATCATGACTCACGCCATTCGTTCTATCAGCTTCTTCTCCTCTCCATATGTTACGACTCGACCATATCCCGTCTCGCTGAGTATCTTGACCTTCTGAATTTGTTGTTGCAGTTCCTCTAGCCGTTTCTCTCGGTGCGATTCGAGGTCAAAGCCGGAATCTTCGAGCGAGTCCAGGAGGGCCGAGTCGGAGAGGGTAGGCGAAGGCGGGGCACTGGAGGATATGAGCTCGATAACCCATCCACCGTCTGCCTTACCTCATCATCAATGGGATATTGGGGAAGATGACTGAATCATACACCGTCGGAGATGCATGTAATGTTGCGTGGCTTCGCGTCGCGTCGAAGCTCAAAGACTCATTTAGCCAGTGTGGCGCTCGATTTGGCTCCGGCCATCATTTTCGCCACCTTGTTGGGGTTTGGGCAGCCTCCCTTGAGGATCCGTGAAACGAGCACACGGGTAAGCGTTGATCCCTTCATGCAAGGGGGTCTCACTCTCGAAACCTCCTCTCTTCGTTGTCCCCATTCCCGTTATAAGATGATGGAATCCAGTCGATTTTCTCCCCAACCGATACTTTCGTCATCGTCACGATGTCCAGCACTGCCACTCCCTCCGCAGACACCTTGGAGCCGACCAACTGGAGAGGTAACAGATTTCGCAGCTCGCATTCAAGGTGGTGCACTAACTCTCCCCAACGCAGAAATCGGCATCATCGTAGGCGTTGTCGTTGTTGCTCTTGTCGCCGTCATCGTCCTCTTGTCTCTCTTTAACCGTGGGAGACTGTGGCGACAAAACCGATGCACGGAATGTGGCAGACGGATCAGCGGTAGACCCAGCATAGAGACCGATGAATTCGACACGCCGGACGGAAAAAAGGAAAGGCGGATCGTCTCGACATTGCATGACACGGCGAGAAAGTGCAAAACGCCAACGCGATGGGAGTTTTTGGAGGAGGTCTGGTTCTCATGTTTCCCGCGACGGGAGTGATAGCTAGTCTCACAACAAAATCGATTGCAACGTGTATGGGACGAGCTGGATACATATTTCCAGTCCATCACCACTCGTGGTGAGCTGTGATGTAAGTTCCACACCACATGAGCAAATAGCGTTCTTCAATAATCCGGGTACCGCCCATCCCAAATCGACCTCACCTCCTCCTGACGCATTCACAATCATGGGGGTACTGAATGCGCATGAGATTAGTAGTGCTCGTCCATCGGTAAGAACACTCGGGATGGCGCAAGGTAAAAAGATGGTGTTTGGGCTGTGAAACTTGATAACTTTTGAGGATCTTCACGCTGCTGGGGGCTGGAACCGCTTCTCCAGCCTCCCCCATTCTACCCCTAGATCCAACTCAGGGTAGTACACATATAGGGCTCTGACAAACGTGTTGCCCCTCCAGTAAACCTGAAAAGCGGGAGCTTATGACTCCAGCGGTTGGGCAGGCGTGGTCCCTACCGCTACCCACTGCTGGCAGGCGAACCAGTCCAGAATGTGATGACGTCGTGGCTCGAATGATGACGGGATGAAACGTGTTGAGGCCGAAGGCTGGAAGCGGTTTCGCCACACCCAGACCTTCAACTGCAAGATGTCTCAAACCCCCATCGGTCGTCCACAGCAGCGTGATTGGAAAACGTAGGTTCTGATATTTGCTGGTTTCCCATTTGTGCGAAATAGCCCAGCGGGGTCTACCCTATCTGGAGCGAGAACACACACAATTCGCTGCACTGAGAGGTGAGACATCGGTTGAAACTCAAATTGTGGCGGTACTCTCATCGTAAGACACCTTGCGGGAGCTATTTCATCGTCTCCCTACCTCTCGATGGCACTCCTTCTTCAAATCCGTGACGAGACGATTGGACTTGCCCTCAGAACCCTTGGCGCTCGTGGAGGTTGATGAAGAAGTGGGGAGAAAAGAGGAATACTGTAGTATCGCTCAATACAGCGGTCTACTTGAGCGTGATGCAGCGGCCTGGTCGTGGAAGCGCCTGAGCGATCATCGGCACAAAGATCATGTATGCAGCCGGGCAAGAGGTTTTACATAGCATGAATCACTCTTCAGACTCGCACCGGACGAGAGGATCGATAATGTGTTTGTTCCTCTTGTAAATGTCATGTACGTCTCCGTGTCCACCGAAATCATTATATGTGGCCTAGACGACTTTGAGTGTTCAGAAGGATTAGTAAGGAACAAGGTACTCACGACGTTATGTTCAAGTAGAGCCGTAAGGTCCTTGGAGCTAGTCCGATGCGCCGGTTCTTTGAAAGCATCTACCAGCATGACCAGTATAAAGATGTCTCTCTTCTCCCCAGCGTTTCCTGTGCATAGCGCATCCACCTGCTCTCGGACCTCGGAAGCCCGATGTCGGATAACATCCACCAGAAGCTGCCTTTCGTTCGGGCTGGGTTCGACGTCGATGGTAGTGCAGGCGGAGACAAATGACGTCTGGTGAACGGTAACAATGGATAGCCTGTCTCCGAAACGTTTGGCGGTGAAGAAGATTCGCAGGATCAGTCGATAGACGGCTCTGTTCTCTACTCCACATCATCAGAAGACATCTCGCATTTGAACCGCATGAAACCTTACCCTCGTTCGGTTTTACGCCATTCACAACCTTCACTCTGTCTCCATTCGGCGCTGTGATGAAGATGGGTAGAGTATCCGCCCCTGGCAATTCCGATTCGGTTCGCGCCCTTTTGGATTGATGTACGGGGCGTTTGTACCACCATATATCTCGACAACCAGGCATGTAGTTCCACGTTTTTCTTTGTCGGTTGTCGTCGCCTCCGACAATGACAATAGGTCGTCTCTGAGCATTGCGTTCGACAATGATACTCCGAGCACCCTCTAAGCCGCAAAGACGGGTCAACATTATAGCCACTGAACAAAACGCTGACAACTCACCGACTTCATATTCCACATCAACTTCCATATCAGAGTCGGGCTCCGAACCATCAGCTGAATCATTTGTCAATTGGATGATACGTGTGCAACTTGTCACTTACATTTCATGATGATGTCCTCATCGGCAAGCTCGATCTCGCGCTCTGGAGTCGGGTCTCGCATGTCAATGTCGCCATACTGCTGTTCGCCAGCCTCTCTCACAGGGGTCACTTCCCGCATGACGACGTCCTCGCTGTCATCGACAGGTCGTTCGCCTTGTGCGGCGAGCACAGCGGTATAGGAGACCATGGTATAGGAGACCACGGTATAGGAGACCATGGTGGCGTCCTCGATTGATGGGTGGGGAACGCTTTCATCGTGCTCTGCCTAATACACGCTCCATTAGAGGAGGCTACTGCCTGTAATGACCAGCTGGCTGGAACTGCAATGCTTGAACTCAATTGCACAGCGCAGCGCTTCTGCGGCGAACATTTTCCCACGTCGACTCGAGAAAGAGGGCGAACCCGCCACCGGCGATCGGAGGCTGTATCTCAGATTCGGTGGATTCCATTCGACTCCACTTCGCTCTTCGCTCCCTAATCTCGATCCCACCGAACTGGAAAACCGAAATCCCGCATGTGCATTCAACAGATAGTCAAGACAGATAGGACCTCACGATGAACACTCAAGACTGTCCGATATTCAGCATAGGTTCCTCGTCATCGCACCTTCCAGTCACACCTCGCCGCGCGAGAGCCACTCGTAAACCCTCTACTGTTCTCCCGCGGTCCACAGCTGTATTTTCCCCGACGTATTGCCGCCGACCAGATGGTCCACCCTATTCGGGTGCGAGGCCGTAACCGCTGGCACTGCCGTGACGCTATTACCCAGGGCAATCAGCTAGCTTTCATTATTCCCTTCGCTAACTCACCCCTCCGCCCAGAGCGAGACGATTTTCTCACCAGAGGCAGTGATGACGTCGAGCGTGCGCTTCATGTTGCCCACCTGTACCATAAGATGCATTAATAATGCCTCGTTCAAGAAGAGAAGACGTACGGTGAAATGCGGCGTATGGTCCATGTTGAGACTCCACTGCGCCCGCAGAATGGTCAACCACCGCCCGGTCTGGCAGTCGTGCGGGATAGATTTGGACGGTTGGAAGTCCGCCTCCGGGATTGGTTGATCTGCGATGAAGGACTGTGGATTCGTCGTCCATACTGCGACACCCAATCATCAGCCTTCGGGAGCGATACAAGAGGGAAGTTCCTACCCCGCAGCTTGTTGTCGTAAGACGTGGTGAGAACGCGTCGGCCCCACGGGTCCCAGTAGGCGGCAGAACAAGATTTGCCGTGCTGGTACGAGGCGCGGAGCAGACCAGCGCCCTTCGGTGACGCTATGTAGTGTTCAACGGTCTCGTTTGACACTACCGACGTGGGATAAGTCGGGATGCGCTCCTCCTTTACCGAGGGAGAAGATGCCCGAATCTCGCTTGCTTTCGGCTTCATTTTGGACAAATGGCGGGTATCCCATATCCTGCAGGTGCAGTCAGGTCGTCTGCCTCACGATGTGGGATGCGACGAGAGTCACCTTAGGTGTTGGTCGTTTCCTGCCGTCACGAGCAAGTGTGGAGTTAACGCTAGAATGACTGTATTAGCGCCCACGCTTCTGCTTAGGATGCCGGTTCCCACACACGATTCACG
>JASZXS010000413.1:0-14769 GCA_035521475.1 Tremellales sp. Uapishka_1 | reverse complement strand
CCCACCGGCCATTTTCCCGCACGCCGCAAATCGCCATTGGACCTGAACGCTGTCCCCGAAATCAGTGTCATCCAAGCCCCTCGGCTCGTGATCCCGGTTCGGGCGGCACGGTGCGTATCGCTGTTTGATCCTCGGTTCATCGACAGGACTGATCTAATCTCTGCAGCACGCGGCAGGCTGATCACACGGTCGCGACAAAACACGCCATCCATCCAGTCGACCCCAACGACGCGTCGAGGACCCCGTTGGTCAAGCCTAGTGGAGGTGTGAGCTGAACGTGAGTGATCATTTTCCACTCCCTACCTGTCGCGTCCCTCTTGATGTATTCATCCACGTTGGCTGACCTCGTGTTTCCATCTTCCTTCCTCCCATCCAAAAATGCTCCCGCCGCCATCTCCATCCCTCTCGTCGATTCCACTTGCCATCTCTCGTCTCGTGTTCACCAAACACCTACACACCCACTTCGAACACCATGGTAGCACTCGGCCTTTCCCCTCCAGTAGTGGCTTGAGGCGGCATCCTACCGCATGCTCTCGTCATAAAGGTCGCCTGTCAAAAAGTCATCGACATTGTTTTCCTCAGCGAGTACCCTTATTTCTTCAGCGCCCATACAAACTCATATCATGATCCTCCAGTTAACCATGTCCATCCAACCCCCTCCCCACCAATCGCCAGCGCCGTCAGGCCCCTCCTTTCCTATCTCATTCCAGCCGCAGTTCACTACACAGCCACCGCTCAACTCGGATCCCCGTCATGGCAACATCAACTTCCTCCCGCCGGCTCAGCAACAGCAGTACCTTCAGACGCTCAATGCCCCCTCGTCGACTGTGCCCGGCGCATCGGGTGGACGCGGGGATCCAGGACCCCAGTCGCAGGGCTTCCGGCCGACGCTCAATAACATGAACGCCCATCAACGCGCCATGATGCAGCAGCTGACCCAGGCTGCTCGTGGCGGACCGAACCCCGGCTTCACCCCACAGCAAATGGCGATGGCCATGTCGGTCATACAGGATAATGCCAACAACGGCAACCCGCAGGGTGCTGCCATGATGGCAGGGGGGAAGAACGGGATGCCTATGGGTCAACCGAATCAGCAACCACCCCAACAAGGAGGTCCGACAGACGGCAACCTCCAAAATCCTCACTCTCATCAGCAGCGGCTACAACAATTGATGCAGCAAGGGCAAGGCATCAACCCGGACATGGCGAGACTCCAAGCCCAAGGACAGCTCGGTCGAGCGAGTCCTGCCAACTCGATGGGGTCCCCCAGTCGTCCGCCTCAGCAACAACCGCCTCAGCAGCAGGGAATGATGGCGCCTCCGCCTCTGCCACAAGGCTCGTCGCCCCGTCCACCGAATGTTCCACCGTCGAATCCGCAACAACAGCAGCCATTTCGTCTTCCGCCGGGGTTCATGCCTACGCCTCAGCAACAACAGATCCTGTCTCAGCAGCAGCAGCAACTCGTGGCTTCGCCGCAATTCCAGTCAATGCCGCAGCAGCAGCAACAATTCCAGATGGCGCAAATGCATCAGCACTTGCTGAGGGGTTTCGCCATGCAGCAGGGTATACCTATGGGTCAACCGATAGGTCAACCACAGCAACAACAACAACAGCAACAACAACAGCAGATGCAACAACAACAACAACAACAGCTGCAGATGCAACAGGGTCAGCAGATGGGACAGCCGATAGGTCACCTCCAACAGCAGCAGCAGCAACAACAACTACCTCAACAATCGCCCTTGATACAACGACAGCCCACACCCAATCAGCAGCATCTCTCCTCCCTTCCTCAACACATGGCCCCGCCACGACCGGCTTCAGCGGCGTCTCACCATGCTCCCTCGCCTCCTCCTGTGCATGCTCCCAGTCCGACGCCGTCGAATGTTAGTCATCATAGTGGTCATCCCCAGCAAAGGTCCGATAGTCCGATGGGTTTCACCCAGCAGCGATCGGTATCGGCAAATTCGAACGGGCCCGGGGCAAATTTCCAACTGCAGCAACCTCCTCCTCCTCAACAGCAACAACCACAACAGTTTCAACCTCCTCCATCGGGACAGCCGCAATTCCCTCCGCAGACTGCACAGGTCGTCCAGGCGCTCACGCAACATGCTCGAGACGCGCAATCGATGATTCAGAACGGACAAATGCCCCAATTCTCTACCCCGCCGGTGCAGCCGCAAGTCGGTTTTCCTGGTCAACAAAATCTCACCCCTGCTCAGCAACAACAAATGGCGACTGCGATGGGCCTGATATCCCAAGTCGCTCAGAACCAGCAGCGACCGCCCGCACGACCTCCCATGATCCCTCCGAATATCAATACGTCGGATTTCCCCTTTGACTTCCGACTGCTCGCCTACATGGCCAACGCGAACGACCCAAGGTGGATGGAGGATGTCAGATCCAAGAACCCGCAGTTCCATCAAGCTATCCAATCGGCGCAGGCCAGAGTCATGTCTGGCACTATTCGCCCCGACATTCTTGAGCGGATGAATCAGGTCCTGATGCTGTCCGTCAAGAACACGGCAGGGCAACGAGCCGTTCGGCCTCCTCCTGGCGTACAGGGTCCTGGGTTCGGTCCAAACCCTCCAGGCGCTGTGCCTCCGACCCAGCAGCAGCGTCTGTGGAACCAAGGTCAAGCGTCGCCGAGTCCGACCCAGAGCTCGATGGGCAGACCACCGCCTCCACACCTCCCGCCTTCGTCTGCGTCTCCAAAATCGCTCAAGAAGGAGCTGGACAGAGAACGCACTCCGAGCCAAATGGCGATGCCGCCGCCGGCCTGGATACCAAGTCATCAGGCATCGCAAGGACCCGCGCCGCCCTCACTTCCCAGTCGCTCAGAAACTACCGACCCGCCGCCGAATCCGATCCCGGTGAAAGAGTGGGAAGCTCGGATCCGCCGCGATCTGCCAATCACCTCGATCACGTCTTTGCCCGTGGAGGAGATGGACGAAGCGGACGATCCGACGTTTGGTGGCGCCTTGCCCGCCATGACGGAAGAAGAGGTGGCGAACGTGCACGACTGGATAGAAAGGGATAAAGAGTACGTCAAGCTGTTGGCCAGCTCGAGGACGCGATCCAAGGAGAAGACGATCAAATGGGCCAAGAATGAGGACGCCCAGTCTGGGTGGTGGCGCATGTCCAAGGGCGAGAGGATGCAGATCCCTCGGGGAAGGCTGAAGATCGTTTGGCCGGCCGACAAAACTGCGCTGAGGAGCAAGACGAGTCATCGGGGCAGACGAGAAATCAGGTTGTGAGTCGGCTTCTGTGTTTGAGTTGCGATCGTGTCTGATGCGGGTTCACAGTTCCCCCGCCCAATTAAAGTCCATGGCCAACGTGGAAGATCAAGTCGTGCCGGTCCGTCTTGATCTCGAATACGATCACTGGAAATTGAAGGATACGTTCATGTGGAACTGTTCAGGTGAGTCTCGGAATCTCTCTGCAAGCCGCCGTACTCATTCAAGCGTCGCTAGATGTGGTGGTGACGCCCGAGCTGTTTGCGCAGTGTCTCTGCGACGACTTTTCGGTCCCGCCGCATCATTTCGTGCCCAAGATTGTGGCTGCCATCCGGGAGCGCGTCCGGGAATACCAAGATCAGGTCTTGCCGATGGTCTCCAATGTTTCGGAGTGTGACACCGGCGCCCGTGGTCGAATGGATCCCGAGGGAAACGAAGAAGCTAGATCGTTGGTAGAGGTGTTTAGAAAAGCTCGGGAAGGCGAGTCGAGGGTCAAGCAGGAAGAGGGGGTGGAGGATGAGGGCAAGATCCGAACGGTTTCGTTTGTGGGGGAAGACGAGAGGCCGATGACGGTGCAGGAGGTTTTGGCTGGCCTTGGGGATGTCGGGGCGGAAGAGGAGCTGAGAATCACGATCAAGGTGAGTGGCAGTGTAGGGGAAAAGGAGTCGAGCTGATTAGGGAGTACAGGTCGACATCATTGTTGGAACGCAGAACCTGTCGGACTCGTTCGAATGGGATCTCAACTCGTCCGTCACGCCCGAAGAGTTTGCTGCATCGTATGTCAAGGACCTCGGGCTGAATGGGGAGTTTGCGTGAGTCCTTTGCGATTTAGGTCGTGGCGTAGCAGACGTAGATACTGACTTCTGCGTTGCAGCACGGCTCTCGCCCATGATATTCACGAGCAAATCCTCGTCCACAAACGCTCCCTGTTCCTTGTCGGACATACTTTCGGCGCCGGCATCATTCTCGATGACGATGTTCGCCAAGCATTCCTCCCAGCCGTGACAGTCGCTCTCCGCAAGGAGGACGTGGCGATGTCGTCCTTTACTCCGATCTTCAACACCCTCACTGAGGCCGATATCGAACGGCTGGAGAAGGAGCGCGAGAAGGAGTCGAAGCGCAAGAAGCGGGCGACGCGAGGTCGACGAGGCGTTATTTTGCCAGACAGGGAACCGCTCAAGACTCGACGTTCGCTGTTGAACAACGCGCTGGACCCGAGATTGGCTCAGCCAGAGCCACCTGTCGTCCAAGCGCCCGTGCAGACGGGTCGACGGGCAGCCGCGATCGCCGCGCAAGCCAATATCAATCTCTTGGCGCAGGATCTGCCGCTTCCGCAACCACCGTCTCCTCTTCCGCCGCCACCCTCATCGCGATCGCGACGACCGGTCAGAAACGGCCGAGGGGTCTCGCGTGCTTCTCCGACTCTGAGCGAGACGATCAATGGCGGTGTCAAGCGGTCCTTCAGAGAGGACTCGTCCACCGTCAAGGACTTGAATTCGCCGGTCCCTGCTCGTAAAAGGAGGGTGGTGGACAGTCCGGACGAGGAGGAAGTCGTCAAGCCTGACCCTGGGGTGGTGCTTTCGCCTCCTCCACTGCCAGAAGCGTTATCGAGGAAGAGGAAATCGGATGCGTCAGATGACATGGACATGGAGAAGGAGCGGGCGAGCAAAGCCATCAAACCGACCAATGGCACTTGGCACTGCAAGAATTGTGGGATTCCAAAACACTTGACGGATCTGCAGCGAAAGGGACCGGATGGCGCGAGATCGCTGTGCGGAGCGTGCGGTATGTCTGTTGGGATTTGATACAAAGTCAGAGCTGATGAGGATACGCATTCTAGCCCGATTCCTCAGTCGTACGGGCCGCCAGAGATCGTGCGAGTATGTCGAAGACGAAGAGTATCACCGGCGGAGGCTGGCTGGAGGAAAACGTCGCAAGGATGACTCGACTTCACCCTCGCCGTCTTCGCGCCAGTCATCAGTGTCGTCCGAGTCACAAGACTCGGACTCGACGTTTGGGTCCGACCGGCCGACGCTCAAGATGACCAACTCGCATCGAGCCACCACGACCCCCGGCCGATCGGTGCAGCCGCAGTCGCCCGCCGTGAATGCGTCCCCAAACGCGGGCAGGAAACCTGGCGTGGAGGTATGTGACTTGGTGGGAGCTGTGAATCGCGTACTGATCTGTATTGTGATTCACAGCCGCCGCAGTGGCTCATGCGGTCGTTGGAGGAGACCCGGTCCCGGTACCCGAAACACGATTTTGCCGTCGTGCAGAAACCGAAACCCGAGGGCGAGCCCGTCGAATGGCGGATCAAGTGCATGGATTGGTGAGTCTGCTGCGAGCAGCGGACGCAGGACTGTTCTGACGGCGGACCATGCAGTCCTGGGAGAATCTACACCACGGGGCCAGAACACACCCTTCAGAACTTTGAAGTCCATCTCAAGAATAGGGCGCATATCATGAAGGTACAAGCGAGAGATCCGACGGCGTAGTGGGTGGAGAAAGGGAGGTCAGCAAGGCGTGTGCATAATCTTTTCATTGGCTCGATTCATCATCTTTTGCATGGCATGTATGAATGCTGGGTGGACTATTTGGAGGTGGATTTGGTTTTCGTCGCTGTCCAAAATGCTGCCTGGGGAAAGTGTCAGCTAGGTCAAATTAATCCAGCCGAGGTGAGGGATGAACGTCGCTCACTTGGTATTCGTGCTTGAGCATGCCGTCTTGGATTCCGGTATAAGTCGTCGGTATCGTCTTCTCGTTCTATGGCGAAGGGAGAGATTATCAGCGGTTGAGAATCGGACCAAGTATGTGTAAGAGATGACGGACGCTGATGGTGAACCCTACGCGACGGGCGAGTTCTTTGACCTCGTCCAGCGAGAGCTCAATCGAGCCTTCGCCCTTGGATGAAGTGGTCGGCGAGTTCTCAAAATGCCATAAGAGGGGGCCTGGGGGATGTGGTCAGTCTGGCAAGTGTCTTGAGCATCTAGCCCAGACGGGACTGACCTATATTTATCCACACGCCGTCGTCTTGCAAGATATTATAGATGATCTTTAGGTAGTTCAAGACATTCCGCGCCTGGTCGTTGGATCAGTTACGTGACGAGTTGCCTCTGAGAGGAACTTGCAGTATCGATAAAGAAACAGGTGACCACCGCGCCGTATCGGCCGAGCTGGTCGACTTCCCCGCCCTCGTGCTCTCCTCCACCGGCATTTCCCGTTCCCCAGTGTCCCTCTCCATAGATTTCTTCAAAGTCGCCTGCGACAAGAGAGAACTCGCCGCCGCGGCCGTTGCCCAGGACGTCGGAGGGACAGACGTCGGGGATCTGGACACGACGCAGGAGGTCGTCAATCGTCGAACGGTGGTTGGAGAAGGAGTGGAGGTGGGGGTAGATGGAATGCGAGTGTCGGCGGGTCGTCCTGCGTGGCTCTGTCAGCGACAGGAAGAGGCGAGAAGGAAGGTGACGGGAGGACGTGGACGTACTGGTTCAGAACGTAGTGTGAGGCAAGGAGCATGTAGGTGCTGAACTCGTTTCCTTGGGATGCAAAGCCTGTGGGGGTGATGTGTCGGTGAAGTGGAGTACAGACCCCTGACGATACCACCTACCTCTCGCCGCGATCTCCATGGCCAGTCGCCCGAGGCCACAGCCGGGCACCAACACCCTTACATCGCCCCTCTCGCGTCCACCCTCAATGACAGGAAAGTGCTTCTCGAGCGCCTCCAAGCAGGGATCATAGCACTGCATTCGCTCCTGCTCTCCGTCCACCGCCCAGTCCCGCACGAACGACCGTAACGTAGAGCGTACCTTGTCCTGCGCGAGGTCGGACTCGTGCTGGGACGGTTTCGTTGAGGGCGATTTGGGGTGGGCATGCGAATGCGAATGCGAATGCGAGTGGGAATGAGCGTGAGCGTGCGCCGACTCGGAATCATCCTCGGCTAGCATTTCCGCAAAGACAGGGTCGGCAATCATCTCGTCGATGAACTCGGCGTTCCTGCCACCAGGACATCGTGAGCACCCCCTCCCCGATCAACGAGACAGCAAAAGGGGCTCACCGCCGGATACCTTCGTCCACCGAGTCGAGCTTTTCGCGGTATCCAATTCCCTCAAACATCTCTCGTGATTCTTTCGGCAGCGATAGAAACGCCATACGACGAGCGTGGTTGGCGGACAGCTAATGGAGACTTTGTGAGCGATGGATATCGTGATGCACAGGATTGGATCATCAGCGAGAAAAGCCTACATGGTACTGCATATACCCATCGAATGCCCGAATCACTGCCTGCCAGTGAGCTTTTTCGTCTGGGGTGTCTGCCATGGTCGTCGAGGTGACGAGCTGCGCGAGTGGGTTCCTCCACTGTCATGGTAGAAATCGCGATCTGGTATCGGATAGTCCCCGCGGGGAAGGCGGCGCTGCCCGTTATATCCGCCAAGTCCGAGTGTGGCACCGTCGCTTCACGCTTTGACTCGTTTGTTGTGGTCAACCAGTCAACTATTCGCACATCCACAGCCATGTCGTCCCGCGTCCTCATCTCTCCGCCTAACGAGATCCCACCGTCCCTTCTCCCGCTCGTAACGATCCTCTCTACTGCCCTCAGGACCTTGACGGACCTGTTCCATCGACTGCCTGGGTCACCCATCATCGTCCGATACATCAAATCGTCTTACCAAGATGATCCCTATCGAAGTCTGCTCGAGGTCCTCTTGGTGGCGTTTGCGCTGAGGACGTTGCTGAAGGGCAGGACACGCGGTGAAGGAGAGGGCAATAATTGGGTCAAGCTCAGTGAAAAGGTGAGCGTTGCTCCATCTCTCGCTGAGCCCGAGTTGACCGATTCTGTAATACCAGGAAATCGACGAGCTGGTCGATGACTGGACCCCTCAGCCATTGGTCGACAACCCTACAGAGCTCGACGAGTCGCTCCTCGTCTCCCTCCCTGTCATTCACGGTCCCAACGGCGTCAAAGTGAAACTTTCCCCCGGAGGGAAGCCCGTCATCAACCTCGCGACGCCCAACTGGGTCGGTCTGATTGAAAACGAAAAGCAAAAGACTGTCGCACTTGATGCCTTGCGAGTCTACGGGGTGGGAAGTTGCGGGCCTTCCGGGTTCTACGGTCATTTCGGTGCGTCACGCTTCTCGCCTATGCTATCTTTCTCGCTGACAAGCTTTCTCGTAGACACCCACTTCCAGATCGAGAAAGACCTCACCGCCTTCATGGGCACGGAAGCCGCCATCGTCTACGGCCAGAGCTTTGCCGCGGTCTCGTCCGTCATTCCGGCATTTGCCAAGCGAGGGGACACGATCGTCGCCGATCGCGGAATCAACTTTGGGATTCACAAGGGGATGCAGATCTCGCGATCGCAAATCAAGTGGTTCGCCCACGGGGACATGAAGGATCTCGAGCGCGTGCTCGCGCAGGTCGATCGCGATCTCCGTCGCAAGGGCGGCAAGCTCGGCCGACGGTTTATCGTTGCCGAGGGCATCTTTGAGAATGATGGGATGATGTTGGATCTCCCCAGAGTCGTAGGTTGATCCGGTGGCCAGTGAAAACACGCTGACAAGAGAACCTGCGGGGTAGATCGAGTTGAAGAAAAAGTACAAATACAGACTTATGCTGGACGAGTCCATCTCGTTCGGCATGGTCGGTAAATACGGTCGAGGCTTGACGGAGTACTACAACATACCTGTAAGTCGTGTGAGAAGCGAGTCATTCCGGGCGCTGACATGTCCCTCAGGCCACCGAAGTCGACATTCTCATGGGATCCATGGCCAATGGTCTCGGTGCTGGAGGCGGTTTCTGCGCTGGCGCAGCGGTCGTCGTCTCGCATCAGGTACGTTTTCCCTTGTACTGTGCATCAATCTCTAACACGTCTGCCAGCGTATCAATTCGTCCGCCGCCGTGTTCACCGCTTCCCTCCCTCCCATGCTCTGTTCCGCCTCCTCGTCGGCCATCTCCTTCCTGCTCGAGTCGCCGCAACTTCTCGGCAACCTGCAAACCAACATCCTCGCCTTCCGTCAAATCCTTTCCAAACTCGAACCCCTTCCCCTGCAAAAGACCTCTTCCTCAGACTCGCTCCCGCTCCCCAGCTCGAGCGCCATGTCCTTCTCGCCCTCCGCGACCAACAAGGACGCCATTATCTCGATTCCCTCGCATTCGGCTTCTGGGCTGATCCACATCTTTCTCCTGCATCCGCCGCCCACCTTGGACCAGGAGGAGAAATTACTCCAGGACGTCGTGGACGAGGTGCTGAATACCTCGGGTGTCCTCATCACCCGCGCCCGACGACTGCGGGGTCAGGAAGTGCTGGAGCCGGAACCGTCGTTGAAGATCTGCCTGTCGGGCGCCCTGACCAAGAAGGAGGTCGAGAGCGCGGCAAAGGGACTCAAGGCGGCGCTGATCAAGGTCGTGGGTAGTGAGTGGTATGAATCTGAGTCATGGGTGACTGCTGATGTTTTGGTGTAGAGAAGCGATAATTGATGCCGAGAAGGGGGAAAACAGAGACAACATACATATACATATAATAAGCATTGTTTACGAAACCAGGCATGATGTACCTCGGTTTCTGGCACGCTCGACCTCTCGGCAGTCCATACCCACAGTCTGACGTACAGATAGCGCGGAGATGTACGACTGCCCGCTCGTTGATGACGAAGGAAGGTTGTGCAAGTGCAATCAGGTGGTGTTTCTGTTTGTTCCGTCTCCTATCCCCCTTGGTTTGACAATATTCACGCAGTCATTTGGCTGTCGTCACTCAGATATCCGAGCGAGAGTTACCCTTGGCGAGGTCTGGATGACCCACGCTGCCTGGCTGCTCTGGCTCAGAGCTCGGACGTTGATTGTTTCCTTTCACCGGACCTTGTTTCCCCTTGGACGCCAGAAGCACAGCGCGCAACATGGGCACGAGATGGAAGGGACGGATGCGCCGACCGGGCCCAGGTTGAGTGCGATGTGATGGCAAGCCGTCCTCATCCTCACTGACTTACTAACCACCTCAAGCAAGCAAGAGCAGCAACATCGTTCGAGTGAGTGCCCAGACTCTGGCCCTTCAGCTGCCCGCCCGGATCGAGCAAGCCCCCAGCCCGCATCAACATTCCGACCGCTTACCGCTTGCTAGCAGCATGACCACCCGCCCCGGTGGGACTTACGTCCAGCACGCCGGCTTCAACGACTTACTTGATCTTGTCGCGGGCACCCCCTCACGAGTGGGTATCGGTCTGTCCAACTCGCGATTCTTCACCCCTCCTCTCGCCGCCGAGACTCTGGTCGTAGTGAACCCAACGGACGACGGCGGAACTGTTAGCGGGAACGGATACGGATACGAATACGAAGACACGATGCCAAAGCGGACTGTACCGCGGAGCAAGGACAAGGACAAGGACAAGGATGGGAAGAAAGAAAAGGAAAGAGTCAAGGAAGAGGTGAAGGGCAGGAAGGATAAAGTGGGCAAGCCGAAGGCGGGGAGAGTGGGTATGGACGAAGGCGGATTGCGGAAATGGAGGGTGGACAAGCGGATGATAGGACCTCCGAGAGATTTCAGGTGTGTTGTTTGGCACCTTCGTCCATCGCTGGCTGCTGGCAGCGTCACCTATCGCGACGCTGATCATCAACATCACGCTAGGCATATCTTCCATGCGTCAACATATGAGGAAGCGACGGAGCTTCTGCTGCGGTGGTCAATCGAAGGGGTGGGCGACAAGCTTGGCGGTGAGTGTCGACGGACGTGGCGATGCGAAATGCTGACTGCATTTCTTTCAGACCCATCTTGGGCGTACCCGATCAAAGAGCTCGTGAAAGCTAGAGCACGGGAACAGCAAGCGCGGGCGATCGCCGCCGTTGTCGAAGCGACTGCGCGGTCGCGAAAGCTGAACAGTCCCTATGCCGAAGCCATGCAAGTCGTTTCTTTGCTCCTTCCTCTCATGTGCTCTTCCATGACAATGAGAACCATCTATCAGGCGCCCACCGGGCCAACTTCATGTCGTCAACGGCCTTCCGTCTTCCATCTACTCGACGGTCAACACCAACCCCCTCATCGGGGCGTCCACCCCGAATCTTATCGCCAACCTCGAGACCGCGAGCTACTTCCACCGCCTGCCTTCTGGTCTAAAGACGCCGACAAGTCCGCTCGTGAATCCCTTTGCGACGCCCATCATCGAAACACCCTCTTCTGCCGTCCTCATCGGCACCGCCCAGCCAGCGACCAAAAAGACCCAGCCGCTACAGATAAAGAAAAAGACACAACCGCGCAAAGTCTCGGCTCCGCTGGCCAAGATTCCCTCGACCGAGCTCGTCGCTAGTCCAAAGTCGGCCAAATCGCCCTCGCTCACCGAGCCCACCGCACCGGTCGTTCCGTTCAGGATCGTGAAACCGTCGCTAGAGACATTGGAAAAGGCCATGTCGGTCGCGCTGTTCTTTGAATCGTTTTACCATTCCCTTACCCGCCCACCATCGGCCCAGCATCCTGGCAACTACGTCCTTTCGCGAGCACGGCGCCTGGCGCACCTCGAGGCGAGCTTTGAGCTCCCCGAAAACAGAGCGATGAGCTCGGAGCAAAAGGAACTGAAGCGGGAAGAGCTCAAGAGGGAGGAAAACAGGGCGCTGCGGGAACGGCGAAGAAAAGTCGACGTCAAGGCGTTCGAGGTGGGCAGAGTCATTGGGCACGGGGCATTCGGTGTGGTGCGCATTGCGAGAGAGCGGACGGGTGGGCGGCTCGTGGCGATGAAACAGGTAATGTTGTTGGAAGAGCTGAATTCGATCCCTTTGGCTAACGCTTGCCATGCGACCATTGCAGCTGAGAAAGGCAGAGTAAGTCTCGATCGGCGGTTACCGCAACGACGTCTCGTCTGACTGGGTCTTTCTAGCATGCTCCGCAAGTCTCAAGAAGGCCATGTCAAAGCCGAGAAGGATCTCCTTGCTGCCGCCGCTTCGCAGAGTCGCCCCTTGTCTTCGGAACGCCCCTCGTGGATCATCCAGCTCTTCTACGCGTTCCAAGACACCGACCACCTGTATCTCGTCCTCGAGTTCATGGGCGGCGGGGACCTTCTCAATCTTCTGGTCGAACGAGACACCTTCCCGGAATCCATGACGAAATTTTACGTCTCGGAAATGATTCTCGCGCTGCAAGAGACCCACCAGCTCGGTTATATTCACCGCGACATCAAGCCCGACAATTTCCTTATCACCCCCGAGGGCCATATCCGGGTCTCGGATTTCGGGCTCGCGACGGATCTGCACTGGGCGCACGACACGAATCACTACGAGCAGCAGCGGTTAGCCCTGCTGAAGAAGCACGGGATCGATCTCGAAGAGGCCGGGAAGAATACGAAAACGATGAAGAAGCAGGACGTCGAGAGGATCATGGGCAAGGCATGGCTCGAGGAAGGCAATGGTGTCTTGACGTGGAGAGACAAGAACAGGAAGAAGCTGGCGTACTCGGTCTGTGGGTGAGTGGTATTTACTCACGTTCTGCATGTTTGGGACAAGAAGGCATTGACCGTCGTAATCTACCTCTAGCACGAACTCTTACATGGGTAAGCGAGAGTCTCGGATCTTCGCCTGCAGAGGTGGCTGATAGTACACTCCAGCGCCCGAGGTCATTCGAGGTATGGGTTATGGTTTCAGCTGTGATTGGTGGTCCTTGGGAGTGATCAGTAAGTCGTCTGATGGCTGTGGTGTATCTCTGCGATAGTCCCGCTCACCCGCCTGGCAACAGTGTACGAATCGCTGTTTGGCTACCCTCCCTTCGTCAGCTCTTCCGTGAGTTCTTTCCTTGCCCGTCCATCTTGCGCTCACCCTGCCTTGCTTCAGCGCCACGTCACCCGTCAAAAGATGTAAGCGCTCCCTCACCTAGCCTACCACGTACTGACTGATTTATTCCAGCTTGAACTGGAAGACGACACTCCGTTTCCCGCCCAACCCTCGCCTCTCGCCCGAGTGCACAGATCTCATGACAAAACTCCTGTGCGAGCCCGAAGATCGGATCGGGTACTCTCCCTCGTTGGACAAAAGCACCTTGACGGTGCGCAACGTCGGTTCGTTGAATTCGGGCAGCGGCTTCGGCGGACTCGGAAAAGATGGAGCAGACGAGATCATGAAGCACCCGTGGTTCGAGGGAATCGATTGGGAGAGTAGGTTCTTACCCGTCCTCGGGTGTGGCCGCTGGAGCTGACGCTGCACGATCGGAACAGACCTGCATACCATGACTCCGCCGTATCATCCCGACCTGACCACCGACGACGATACGCGGCACTTTGACGAGGACATTCCAGATGAGGTCAGCTCCACTCTGCCCGAGGAGGGAGGGCAAGACTGATGATGCATCTCGTCTTCCCATCAGCCACTGGCAGCGGCGAATGGCGCCAACGCGAATGCCACCAAAGATCCCCTGCTGGGCAACAAGACGCACGGCGCGAACCTGCTGGAGATCCGAAAGGGGTAGGTCGATAGTCTGAAGATCGGGACATCGGGGCGATATACTGACGAGCCAACTCGCGCAGTCTCGCATTCGCAGGGTGGACGTTCAAGGCGCCGGCCAAAGTCGAGAACCGGTATGGCCACTTGTCGCATATGATGGTGTCGGGAGACGGCGACGACAGTGTATCCGCAGACGCCAACGAGGAGGAACTGTTTGTGGTCAATGCGACGGGGACAATGAGAGCGAGAGCTATCTCTCTCTGAGGAGGTCTTCGGGTTGGCCAGATAGACGAGGACGGAACGGACTTTTTATTTCAGCAATTCGTTACCCTGTACTCATGACGAACACGCTGTTATCGCACACGTAGAATAGAGAAACGATCTTAATGACATTGAATGACCCCGGTCAGCTGTGGCGCAACACGAACAGGGTGCGGAGAAAATGTATTCATCCATGATGAACCGTACGTATACACTGCGACATCCCCTCGTCCTCCAACTCGCTGCTTATCCTGATTTACCAGCGGGCTGTTGGTTCCTGTAGTTCCCCCAAATCATCAGTCCTGATTACTCTCACAAGCGGAAAAGAGCAGAAGAAGGACAGCGTAAAGGGAAGAGGAAGATTCAGATAGGAGCGAAAGACGTTTTAGATGCTAGGTTTCGATCATGATATATCTGATTGAACTATGCTTGATTTTGGTGTATCATCATTGACATGCGGTGAGGCACGATGGGGACAAGAGAAGGGGAGGGAGGGAGAGGACAGCAAGGAGGAGGAAATCGATACTGACATGGATCGCTTGCCTGATGGTCCAAGAGTAACGTTCACGAATCGTCGGTTGTACTGCAGCCTCTTCTCTACGGAGGGTAAAGGGCATCAGCGTCTTTCTCGTCTTGATTCTGACCAAAGGAGGGGGACATCTCCAGTCGGACGACGGTTCGCCTCCCTCCCCTTCGATTGAAGAAACGACACTCACTGGCTCGTCCCTTGGGAGTCTTCTTCTTCTCCTGCTTCTCGACTTTGGGGGTCTGATGGTGTGGTCAGCTTTACCCTCCTTGTCCCCGCCACCGCGTTCCGATCCTCTAGTCTCCGCATCCACTCGATCTGCCCGCCGACCCTCTGTT